>JAVCKT010007281.1:0-10051 GCA_032273925.1 Rhynchotus rufescens
ATTATCTGCTAAAATAAAAAAAAAAAAAAAAAGAAAAAGAAAAAAAAAAGATACTTCCTAACTTTCAGAAGTCAAAATAAGCTCCAGAAATGTTCATTCCATCACTGAGAACTATTCTGCTTGCTTTGGAACTGCAAAACCTCCTCTGAAATGAATAGGTTCACTATCATCTCCAGCTAAAAGTCAACAGGAATTTTGTCCTGATTTTCAGTAGGTGCATGAAAGAGTACTGGGTGAAGAGGTCACAGTGAATTATGTTTCAGACTCCCTCCATTTTCAGGAAGATGAAGGCAGAGTATGTGAATTTAGGTCAGAAGTCTTTAGTATTTCTATCAGGCAGACTTGTAAGCCTACACACTTGAGCAAGACAGGGTGCTCAGTCAGTACTAGAAATCATTTCCCTTTTATGTGTTATGATATATTTCAGCCATTGTTTAATAGCAGAATGAAGCTGCCATGTTAATTCAATTTCCAGTCTGTATGAAACCAGTTTCACTTGCTGAAAATTGCAGTGCCCTTCTTTTCCTTAAAAGAGCTTTCATGATTTCTTCTAATCTTTAATATTTTTTTTAATAAACAGGTGAAATAGATAAGGACATTTAGGGATAGTCAAAATGTCATTTAAATTAAGAAATCCTAATAGAAACATTCAATTAATTCTTCTTCATCATCATCATCATCATCATCATATGATTAGCCCTAATAGCAGTAATAGCAATAATAGTGAAATATGATCCAAAAGTAGAATGCACCAAAGGAAGGTAAAGTCCTTAAACTGAAGGACTCATTCTCTCTCTCCCTTTCCATTTTATATCTCACATATTCCATTTAAGCAGTATGACAGAATGTTTTTTTATGTGTTCTTGGAGGATATAGTAAGAATCTAGATTTAATCATTGAATTATAAACAATGCAGTAACTGTGCTTTCCCAAGGCAAAATAACAATACTTGCTTTTTAGATTTATTGTGAGATCCCTTGATGAAATTCCTAGTCCATTAAAATAAGTAGACTCTTTTCTGTTGACTTCAATAGAGCTATAGAGTTTCAGTCCACATCCTCAGTTTATAATTCAGCATGTCTCCTCTGAGTTCATAGATTCTGAGCCAAATCACACGTGCTGAAGTCCCCAGGCACTATTTTTAAAATATCTTCTAAATGCAAAACACGAAAATATCACAGAGAGGGTTAGAGTTGCTCACATTTTTTCACACGTCTATGACATTACTTTCTAATGCATATATCATCCTCATAGACATAAACAGAAGATGTACTTAATTAGTCTCAGGTAGATGAAACTACTTTACACTGTGTTTCATCAGTACTAGCTATTTAAGAATGGTTGGACTTGACTGTTTTGTAGAAGTCCACCCAGGAAAACCCAGGAGATAGGAAAAGCACTGTTTGCACCAGATACATGACCCTTGTAGCTGCTAATCTGAACTGAATAGTAACTGCAGACATTAGGGCATATCGTAACACTGTAGCTAGTCTTCATACGAAAATTAAAACCAATATCTTGACTGGATGTGATCCTACTTGCTGTTGTTTATTAAAGAGAATTTGAGATATACTAGCTGCTTTGGCTGAATTTCTGTATGAATAGCTTTATTCTTACTACTTAATAAATTCTCCTATATATTAATGAATACAGGAGTATATGAATATATGTAATGAATATAGCGCTTTACTTTTCGCACTAGAAATGTTCTGGATGATAGCTATGGTATGTTGTCATATGAAAAACTCAGATAAGTTCCTGGGTATTCTTTTTTTTTTTTCTGCTTTTGCGTTTGTTTAAGTCTCTCCTCACCTCTCCCAGTTTTTAACTTCCTGATGAACTCTTGCTGGCAGCCTCTTCACTTCCAGCTGGCAGATCAAACACCTTTGAGAACTGATGCTAATGTGCAAGTAGATCAGAAGATGTGCATGTTATGTGGGAACTCAGCCAGCTTCTCTCCGCTTTTTGTTCCTATACTCCCAGATGCTGACTAAAACTGCATTCCTAAGAAAGGTTGGACAGGTAATCCAAATTTGAATCTCTCATATGGCAACAGTCTAGAATATTCTGTGCCAAATAATCTGTTGTTGTCATCCATTGTAATCTGTTTTCTCTGCATACTTGATTTTGCAAACTGTTGATCTATCAGTTGCAAACTGTTGATCTATCCAGAAAGCTTTTCTATACAGAAAGCACTGTTCTTTTCTCCTTTTCCCAATTACTCTCTTAGTGGACAAATGCTTAATTTAGAAGACATTAGCTTTAATAAAAATTAAAAAAAATAAAAAAATAAAAGTAAAGATGAGAGATGATCTGCCACTCTGGTACATGTCAATTTGCTTTAAAAAATAATGTTTTCTAATTTTCTAACAGGTCTTCCTGGATAGCAAGATAACACTAACTCTCCATCGACCACTGCAGAATAAATCCATGTCATTGTTCTGGCCTTTATGGAAGTTAGGTCAGAAAGAATATGCGTGGGGTCAGTACACTTGATGGTTACAATTTTCCTAAGAAATGTGCTTTATCCCATGTCATCCTAGGGCTAGCTTGTCTGAAAGAACTTCATTCAGGAGATGGGACACGTACAAGACAAAATTAAAGTCGCCTGAGCAATGGTTAACATAACCAGAGTTCAAAGTAAATAATCTGTACACCAAATGAGCTGAATCTTGTTGAAATGCAATCTTGTCATCTAAGTAATATAATTTTAATGTGACTTTTTTATAAGACTATTAGCTATACATCCTGCTGAATTGTATGAATCTGTACTCAAGAAGAAAAATATGAGCCCATTCAATCACTATATCCATCTAGTAAAGCACACTTTTTAATGTACATTTAAAAAAACAATGATTTGAACAGTTGACTGTTTCATTTTCTCTGGAGAGACTGATGTGTCCGTATTTCTTATGAGTAAGAAAAGGTTCTGGCTGCAGGAGGTAGATATACCTCTCTTCAAGAGGAGCTATTTTTTTGCAGTGCAATTCCTCTCTGGGATGTTCAGCAATTTGACCTGCTGTATGTTGTTTCCTCTGCTACATTTTGCCAGCTTCATGTGTTTTCATTTCACAGCTAATGTCTTTCAATGTTCTTTTTTATTGGAAATAGTGCAGTACTAATGAACCAGTGTTCAAGCCAAGAGACAATGAAACATAGTTCTATCTTTGCAGAGACAGCGATATAGGCCAAACAGCGATTTTCTTAAAATGTACTGTTAATGGAAAAGATTAGTTTTTCAAATAATAGATGGCAAAATATTCACCATGGTGTAATTAGCAGTGGACATTTATAAACCTCTTCTCAGATCTGATTGACATATATGTTTTGAAAAGTATTTAATAGATACATTTTATAAGAAAAACTGATTTATCTTTCTAATTCAAAAGAAGAGCTATTGACTCAAAAGTTATGTCACCAATTAGGAATTCAAGGAAACGTTGATACAAAGGGTAATCAGAGTGGTTATTTGACTATTGCTAATAGGAGAGGTGTGCCCTTGGCCCTCCCTGTTTATTATGAGCTTATTTCATTCTCTTTTTTTTCCGTAATATCTGTTATTCACTGCCCATTAATCACTACTCCTAGTCTGCCTAGATTGTACTGCAGATACAGGCAGCTACTGAAGCATAACTACTCTATAAGTGTACATAAGCCCAGACTATCTCAAGAGACAAACATACTAATTGGGAAGGGCTCAGAAATCCCAAAAATTGTTTGGTAAAAGGAATTAAAAAGGGAAGGAGACCCAAGGATGGGGATACTGAATATGAGGACTGCTGTCACTGAGAACTTCTCTAATAGGAGTCTATTTCTCTGCAGCCTATCTGAAACCCCAAACAGATTAACATTAAGATGATATCATTATAGCATAGTTTAATGCTTGTAGAAATTTCTCAGCAACTCTGGAAGCCATATTACAGAGTCATTCACTCTTTGAGATTAATCAGGCTAGACAGTATGCTGAGCTAATGCAGATATTCTGTTTCAAGGAATCCAAGCTAGTCTCGAGCTATTTCTGCTCCAGCTAGCATAGCTCTCTATGTGTTGACTTACCCGTAAGAGTATCCTCAGAAAAGAAAAGATTCTATTTACTAGGAATTAGTGCGTTACATTGATCAAAAGAAAAATCAAGCAACAAATGACAGAAATGTGGAACAAATATTTAAAATAAGGGTGCTGTAGGGAGCTCACTGCCAATCTACACAGACCTTTGATTGATTCTGTTTGGTAGCTCTGCAACAGAAGAAACGAGCAAAAATAAAAAGAAAAACATGGGTCGGCAGAAGGAGACCAGCTATTAATATCTTTTAGAAAAACACACTGGGAGAGAGAACATGTTTTCTCTCTAAAGCTCTGGCATGTTGTGAGATAGAAGAATAACAGTTGGGCTGCCACTTATGAGTAAAAGGACTGCTATTTTGTTCTCTATTTCTTCACTTCAGCAAGCAAAAAGGCCAGCCAGAATATCTCACTGATGTTAGGGTCTGTAAAAGGAACTTACATACCACACAACAAGAAGGAAAAGGGAGAAAGTGAAAGGGAGTCTACTTTCAGTGTGTATGAAACATGTAAATACTATCAAGATCTGCTATCAAGATGAACTTTCCATGTTATGATTCCATGGCGAGTATGCAGTATTTGTGTTGGAAGTGACAGGACAGTCATGTTGCGTCCTTCAGTCTGCATTATTATATTAAACTATGTTTGGTATGTTATTAGAGGTACATTTTATTATCTCGCATATAAGGTCTCAATGCTCCAGACATCATCAGTAGCACAAATTTATGTGCTATCCTTCTGAGTATCGTCATAGGAGAATACAAAAGTACATTGCATATTTTCTGTTTGCAAAGAAAAGTTAGTCCAGTATGTTTGCAACTAAATGGATTTAAATAATTTTCAAGAGTCTATTGGCTTTATTCCTTATTTGTCCAGGTGATCCCATGTATTTCTGGCATATATTTGTACTAGATGTTATATAAACCAATCATTTTCTTTTTTAAAACCTTTTTCTTTGGTAATAGTCTTTC
Organism: Rhynchotus rufescens; assembly: GCA_032273925.1. NCBI lineage: Eukaryota > Metazoa > Chordata > Aves > Tinamiformes > Tinamidae > Rhynchotus > Rhynchotus rufescens. Next base: position 5,034 of record JAVCKT010007281.1, read on the forward strand.
CAAATCATTTGAGATCATGCTACCAGCAAGTGAGTCAATCTTGATAGTCCTCTTTAATAAAAAGAGAGGATTTCTCAATATAATCCAGATGACAAAGAAAAGAAAATGCAGAGGATTGTATAGTTTTATGGGGAGAGTAGCTGATTTTGTTTAATTCGTTTTGTGTTTGTTATATTTTGTTGGGTTTTTTTTATTTTTTTCTCTTTGTTATGTCCTTTATTATCTATAGTAAAGAACCACTGACACAAAGAATGTTATGGGCAGATCACTTAGCTTCTGATCATGAAAGTCAGAGGATACTTTGCCATTGTCTTTCAAGAAGGACATACAACACAGTAGGCAAAGATGAGAAGTGGAAGCCAGGACAGGTCAAATCCTGGTTTTCAACTTTGTTATCATCACTATCATAGAGCGTTTAGACAGATCATTTTCACTTGGAAGTTATGTCCACTTGTGATAAAAATAAATCTCCTTTTTTTTTTTTTTTTTTTTTTCTTCCAGGAATGTAATATAAGAATTAGTTGGTTGTGGGTTTTTTTGTTTGTTTGTTTGTCTGCCTGTGTGTTTGCTATACATTTGGTTTTTGGAAAAAAAATGCAGATCCAGAAAGGAAATTTTGGACAAAATTAAGGCTGAAAACTAGACTTACCAAATAGTCAAAAGACTGGAAAGTAGAATCTGGAGAGGATTTCCTCAGCATTTTAAGAAATTTCCTGTTTACCACTCCCTGAACTATTTTGGTGTGGGCTATTCACTAATTGTATATTCCATCTTCACGCTGATGCTAGAAGGTAAAATATTTTCATTACTAAAAATTCCCAGGATCTAAATGTTTGTCTTTGTGGCTTTTGTCTTGTATGTCTCACTTTCTTGTTCTGAAAAAGTGTATACATTAAGTAGATGATGGTACATAAACTGAGAGTTTTCAAGCTTCAAATCTATTTAAAAACATCTTGTTATATCTTTAGCATAGGAACTTCAATTTTAGTGAGGCTTCAGGTAACCTTAGATGAAGATCTTTTTCAGTTCCATTTCATCTTTAACATATATCGTAACTTGCCTCTAAGGTGGAGAAAATATCCTTATAAAATCTAATTAATATTTTTAAAAATATCTTTTTTACAAGATTAAAAATAAACTCTAATCTTTAAATAAACAAAACTCAAAGTTTCATCAGTCCTAACGCTTTTTAATGTTATGTTATGTCAATACTAAAAGTAGTTGAATTCTAAGAGTGATTGTCTTTAGGCTATATCAATTTTTCATTGGAGTAGACAGAGTTAAAACTTGCTTATCAACAGCAAACATGTTTCTGAGAAATTGTGAGAGTACATGAAAGACAGTAGAGATTTAGCAGAGAAGGAACAGGCTGAAATGTTACCCTATGTCTGCTTTTATCTATGAAAGAAATTAAATTGCATCCAAATCAGGCATCCAAGGAAAGCAGATGAGAAATTAGGAGGTTTGCAAAACAGCAGAAAATGATTGATATAAGACTATAGACTTTCAAAATTGCCAAGGTCTTTGGCCAGATTACACATACCCAGGAGTTCTGGAGGAAGTGAGGGATGAAACTGGCAAAGCATTAGCAGCATTTTCACAAGTTCACTCAATTTTTATTCACTTCAAGAGCCAGAGATGGATCAGAAGATTGGGAAAATGGGTCACACAGCTTCTTTACTTCAAAAAGATGAATAAGAGGAAGGGGTACAGACATGATAAAGTTGGTTCAGTCTTTTTGATAGTGTTATAGGAAGAGACTGAAAAATGTTATCAAGGTCTGAAAAAAAAAACAGAACAGAAAAAAACCAGAAGAGACTTGAAGTACAGCAGAGGGTAAAACGTCACTCTGTTTGTTCAGCACTATTCAATTAAGGCCATCTCACATCCCTCCACAGGAAAGCATTTCTGTGTGCTTAAACATATTCTCATTCTTCAAGATGATACTACTGTGGTAGATAGGGAACATCAAAGAAGAAGAATCTGTACACACCCTGCTAATTTTTCTACATCAAAATTGCATGTGCCTTAGAAGCTCCTTTGAGAGCATTCCACTGTGGAGTCCTGGAGAGACACAAAAACTAGAGACACACTTTTGTAGTTCTTCAAATCAAGTTCTAAAAGGATAAAGCATTTAAAAAAATTCACAAAATAGAAGACAAAAATAATAAGCCCAAAATATACAATATCAGGATGTGCTCAGCTTTTTACAGTGATTAGTGTTTTAAGTCTGTTTTATCTCTTCATCTGTAGCCACTATAATCTACAAACAGTAAGGAACAGTAAGAGGAGCTCTGATGCACTCTCTCTCTATATATACATTCTTTTCATTTTTGGAAAATAGATCTTTTTATATGAAATTCATGATTTACTGAATAGCTGAGAAGTTTATGGCTTGCCTAATTGTTGACATTTTCTTTTAATGTTTCTAAATCATTTATATACCAGAATCTGACACTGCATTGTGAAATTGAGTGTCATAGGTGTACACAGTGATACAGGTCAATATAAACTATAGACTTCACTGCCTGTATTCTACAAATGCTTATTAGCAAAGCTCATATAAGTAGAATCTTTTGTATTTCCCTTTAAAGAGTCACTACAGAAATGTTCTCTTTAACTATGCTAAAGATATAACACGTTTTCCCCTTTTTCAAAAGGACTCAGGAATGAGAGATCTGCAGAATCACGAAGATCCAGACTGCAAACCTGAGTATTTTAAACCAATAGTCATCTGATCCATAGTCATCAAAATACTTGATACCAGAAATCCAAGCAGAGTAAATAAAAGATAAGATGAACAGAGGTAGTATTGTTCCATGTTAGAATTCAATTAACTGTTGTGCCAGAGCAGTAGAGTTCCTCACTCAGTATACTTTTCTGTGGTGAAAAGGTGTGTTTCAAGTGACAAAACACTGCAGCAGAGTGACTGGGGAAGCCAAGTAGAATGTGGTGAGTAAAATGATGATGTAAAAATAGTTAAAATTAGAAGTACTCTAATCTCTTCACCATTTTTTTTCCTATAGTGTATTAGCAAAATCATAGGCAAAATTTGTCTGTCTTTAATTAAAAATACTAAATTGCAGCTCAACAATAAACAAATGTTAATCACACCTTTATTAAAAATGTAAATATATATTTTTAAGATAAAAGTTGACTGCCATATATTTTTACTCAGAGACAAGACTATTTGCGAAATAACAATTTCATAAGTATTACTGGTAAACTCAATAACAATTTTTGAGGGTCCATAGTCCATTCTTTTTATAATTTTAGTAAATCTATAGTTAGAGTTAGTATCTGCTAAGGATACAACACATTAGAAAGAAAAGACCAAATATTACAGGTTTTAAGTAGAAGTACATATTCTGAAATGAGTCAATAATTAATGTCAGTATATATACTGATATCGATGCTGATAACATATATTAATATCAGTATGATATGAAGCAATAATCTTTAGTCCAAGCTGCAAGTCACATTCTAAAGTTTACATAAATGTTTCAGTTTACAAAAAGTAAAAGACTCCATACTAATTTCAGCAAGAGCAGGAGCAAGAAATGGTTTATGCAAGAAACATTGGTGGTTCTCCAGGAGAGTCAGGAGTAGATAAAAGGCATAGCAATCTTCCTATCATAACTGAGAATTTGGACTGCTCAGCAGGACCTCTGTAGCTCTGGCATTAAAATATCAGTTAAACTTTTTGTGAAATATGTACAATTCTGTTGGTATGAGCTAGCCTCCCTAGTTATGCTTCACAGGATGAAGTAACGTTTTATGAAAGAATTAATGTGAAATAATCAAAACTATACAGATATAACAAAGTCATATAGTCCTCTCTTTGTATCATGAAACTAGAAATATAATCTGATGGAAGCAGCCTATCTCTACTTTTGATTTTCTATCAGACTGAACTGAGTGATGATAATGTCTTACATTTAAATAGCCACTCTTAAAAGAAAGATATTGATGTGGTTTGGGGTTGTCTTCTGACATAGTCATCATTTACAGTGCGTCTCATCTAATCTAACTGTAGGCACATAAAAAAAATTGACACGCAGCATGGGAGAGATCTCTAATTCTGTTCTGTAGTCTTCTGAGACAAATAGTGCCCACTAGGTTTATTCACACAACTTGGGTGGGAAGTTATTCTCTTGGATGTGGCACAGGATGAGAATGAGTCACCATCTTGAGGTCCTCATATTACTCAGTGGTAGTGCCTTCTTTATCTATGAAGGAATCAGACAACAAGTTTAAATGATAAACACCTATTTTATATATATTACATTACTGGAATGAACCTTACCCATAGAAACATGAATATAATTTAACTTGTAGCCCCTTTGAAATTATTGGTGATTATTTTTATAACAAAGTCTTGTTTCCCATTTATCATTGTATCAGATTGCTTCTGCAAAAAATAAAAATCAGTTTAAATGTAAGGAATCACAGTAACTACTGAGGAAAAAAATGCAATGATTTGAAGGTGTTCAAGAAATGTGTAGATGAGGCATGTAGGGACATGATTTAACAGGTATGTTGTTGAAGGGCTTACAGTTGGACTTGATAGTCTTAAAAGTCTTTTCAAACCATAGTGATTCTATGACTGATGGCAATTAGAGTGAAAAAAAAATGAAATTGTTTTATGAAATAAAATTGCGTATGTGGTAAGTCAACAGCACAAACCAGTTTACATTATTGAATAGCGAGGTGACAGAATTTTTTTTCCAAGAATAATATCATACCTGCTCTATCCAATTATAGAGGAATGGAGACAAATTCTGTAAATAAACTCTACCAAGGTGGTGAAAAAACTACAGAACAAGTTTTTTCCTGAGGGAATTATAAGTACTCTCAGGAAACCTGGGGGAAATGTTTGACCAAACTTATGGACATAAAACTGTGTTTCATATCTCAGTCTGCAAAAAAAAAAAAAAAGGAAAATTCAAGATTAAGATGGCAGTCATTTTCCACTATTCATTATTTAATGAAAAGTGATGGATGTTCAAAACTTAAAG
>JAVCKT010007282.1:0-10502 GCA_032273925.1 Rhynchotus rufescens
ATGACTGCAAAAGCACCCCCTCTCACAGGGTGAGAAGGTTTATGCAGTACAGAGTATAAAGTTCTCAAACTGTGCCATGCAGGATGGGAGCGGAAAGCTACAGCACGACCTAGCAGATCTGCAGCAGCGCTAATGAACTGCATGGAGAAGACCATACGGTCAGGCAGGCCAGAAAGCCACTGCCAGCAGTGTCTCGCACCAGCCTGGGAAAAGCAACTACCTTATCCTGCGTATACCATTCCCACTTATTTCTTCTTCTTGTCCAGCCACATTAACATTATGGAATTATATTGTGTAGTTAAGGACAGAATCAGGTCTAGGCTGAAGGACAAAAGTGCTGAAGCCAAAAAAGCTGGCATGTTGCTTAGAAAGCTGCAGATAAAAATGAAGATTCAAAATCTAGTGAGAAATATTCCGTGCAAACAATCTCACATTGATATTTTGTTAAAATTATCAGTGTTTTATAAGGGAAACTTGTCTATATACTGACCTCAACAGTCATTTCTGTAATAGCTAGTGAAAAAATGACTTAGTCTAAATTTTACTTCAAATTATGTAGGTGAAAAGGTAGACTACTCCTGTAGAGGATAATTTATTTATCAGGATTTTTGTCTGGTTGGTTCAGAGTAGAATTTCATTCATCAGCTTAATGAACTTGATTCAGTCAATTTCAGCTGAAATGTATTCCTCCAGTCCAATACCTTAAGTCTAAAAAGCTTGAAGATCTTTCGCCCAGAAGAGACATGCTCTTCTTAGTCAAAAGCAGGAACACCAGAAGTCCAGTCTCAAAAAGTCACTTAAACTATCCTGCCCTTTTGCTCTATGGCCATAGCTTTTTGCTTACTGCTCTTAACTTTGCAGATAGGCACAGATAACATGATGCTTATCATATAAGCAGGAGGTCTGGCATGCTGCCTTTCAGAGCCCCAAACAAACAACCCCTCTTTGCATTGGTCAGCAGGACACTTTGTGGAGTAGGAATCTAGTTTGGCCCCTCCCTGTGTCCCAGTATATCAATGTTTAAGCTTCACTGATTCCAGTATAAAGACCCCAATCAAGATTTTTCATGCCTCAGAGAACAGTACGACTGCTTTCTTAAGTAAGGGTTTTACAGCTATGGAAGCTGAAAAAGGAATTATATGAAAAGGTAAAACTTCTGGCCTTTAATTAAGCAGTTCAAGTTCTTGCCTTGCTTTGCTCTAATATGAAGCAATATACTGGCCAGAGCGCTTAGTTAAGACAGTGATACTGTTCCAGTCATGTCCTGTTTTCTCTTGCAGTATGGTTTCCTTCAAACTCAGAGAGTCAAATACATGGTGACAGACCTCAGAAAAAAATCTATGTTTCTACTTTCCCATCACAGAAAGCAGATACAACCACCTTCTCAGGGCTTAAGGGCAATTCAGACTTTGTAAAACTCACCTGGAGATCTTGCTTTTTTATTTTAAATTAAATTAACCTCCTGTTAATGTTGGACACAGCTTTCCCTAATGAGCCTGTGTTGGCAATATTAACAGAATATCCTGTTAAGGGAGATATGGTTATAAGGTAGGTAATGAGCAGTGGCTGCACTGTGGAATTTCATTCAAGTAAGAGATTGCAGATTCTTCAGCTGAATATATTTTGCCTCTGCAGACTAGTTTTACTGTAGTAGATTATTAAAAGTTCTCTTATTAAAGGTCAAATAAGGTTTTTCTAAGTCACATGTGACTTGTATTACTATAAAATTCTTAAAGGAAAAGGGCATATCATAAACATGACTTGGCACTTAGGTTCCACTATGCACACAGTGCAGTATACTGGCCTCTCAATTAGCCTAATTTACTATAATCCCTCCTACAGCTTTACAGTTCTATGGTGTTTCAAAAAAAGCTAGTTTTCAAGTTACGGTTTTCACAAATGCATACCCAGATTTCATCCAGGATACCACCAAGAACTGTACTCTGAATTTAGCAGATCAAGCTAGCTAGATCATTTCCAACTGAAGCCTACAGCAAGAAGGAAACCTGAGCATTATACTGAAAATCTGTGTTTCACAGACTTGGTAGTAGGGAACTACAAAGAGGAGTGATAATGTACTAAATATGTATGAACACCTGTATTACAGTCATCATCATCTCAGCAGGAAAGGCTGTTGCTCATCCTAGTTCAACATGCTGATCTTAGAAGGACAGGAGAAGAGATCCCTTGAAATGCATGCATAGGACAAGATGATAAGCCATTTAGAAGCAGCTCAAAATTGAGACTTAAAAGCTAATCATGTGTCCATTTCCCTCAGGCTAGCAGTGCCAAATCTTACTATGTTGTTTGTAACTGTCCCTAAGCTCTCATTCAGGCTACAAAGGTAAAAATACTACACTTCAAAACCTCTCCATAACAAAAAGTTTACATAGCTTTCTCTTGTACACTAAGCAGAAAGATTCTATTCTCACTAGTAGCAGTTTCTGTTATTGGTGAATACTGGGTCAGAGAGCAAATTCCCTTACAATCTTTCTACTATACTTAATGAATCTGGAAAGTACGGAGATGAGAGGAGAAATGTTTTACTCTCTATTCAACATGAAATCACCTTGGTTTATGTTCTTGGAACAATGAATAAAATGTTTCTGAATCACGCTGACTCTGCTGCTGGCCTTCCATAATGTAACAACTTTATCTGCTGACCTGCTCAGAAATGTATTAGAGAATAATACTTTTGTGCATTTATGATAGATCTGCATTCTTCCAGGAAAATTCCAAGAAACATATTTAACTTGTCATATCTGAATTCAACAAGGGCACTTAACTATTATTGGTTCTACTATTTTTTTCTTAAACAAGACTTAGCAGTTGAATTTGATGCCAGTGGTGAAGACAAAGAGTACCTATGCAGTATAATGGAAGAGCAGGGGAAAGATTTCTCCCTCTTTAGCTGAAGAATGAACCACTCTACAGTTACCAGAAGCAATCACTGTTTCTGAGCTCGCAACAGAAACAGTTTCCAAGATGGTCATTCCACACTAGGATTCCTTTCCATAAAACACAGTGTCATCACACGCGGGAAATACCTCTTCTGTAGAGAGCTTAATCTGGCATTGCCAGATGTAGCCAATTTTGTCCAACAAACAGCATTCCACTTATCCAGAGGATTTTATATATCCTCCACACCACAAATACTCAACTGAAAATAGCCCAATTCTTGGCCCATCTTGGTGATGGTGGCACAAGCTTCACTGCAGTCACAGGCTAAATAACACAGTTGATAAGCCCCTTATTCTGGCATAGGGTTGCTAGGAAGAAAATGAGTAACTTCAAACATTAAAACTTTCAGACACTAAAAAGTACAGTTATGGTTTTTACTGCTTCATTGATCAGACTTTTCTCTCCTGTGGAAATCTCTTTTGCCCTACAGGAGAGAAAAGCATTGTTAGAAACATCCATATCCACATGATTTAGGAAGTGGATTTAGATCCACAGTATTATTAACATCAATATGAAAAGCTGTTTCTAAGATGACAAAATGGCCAATAATTTAAAAGTATTAAAAAGGATTACTGTGAGGGTTGGTAGACCAGAACTACGGTTTGAATGGAGGAAGTATTTCCCATCACCATCCGCAATGGTCACTTATTACTGATGATTATTTCTGGAATTAGACAAAATATTTGTTGGCTGAGCTTTAAATAACGACTGAACAGCTATTCAGAAGCCAGGAGTGAAGAACAAGACACAGTGCAAGGGAAGGTCATGTGCAATATTTTCAGTTCATTGCCATTTTTCTGGCTTGAGTGATGCACTGTCTTTTGTACTCCTACCTTTATAAAAGTCTCAGTCCTTCTTTAAAGCTGGAAATATTAGTTGCACTGGTGAGTCAGAGAAATATCTATGTGCGTGTGTGTGTGTGTATAAATATGTATTTCTACAAAGACCTAATTTGTTTTCACACACTTAAAACTATAAAACTTGGCCAAAAAAAAAAAAAAAGAATTATTGAGAAGAAAGTCGATGAACAATAAACTCCTCTTACTTCGCTACGAAATTTTTGAAATAGTCTGCCACTTGCTCACAAATCCTATGGATATACATGCACAGTGACACACAGACACACATGTGCGCGCACACACAGTAGATCTATTCTATGTTTGACTGTTTGCAGATCAGTTCAATCCTACATGATCTTTATCAGTTTTATTATGAAATATCTTTGCAGACTTGTCTGTGACACACTTAAGTTGCTGAAGTAGGTTTCGGGCTGCCAAAGGTTTATCCTTTATCTTTTACCTCTCAATGGCAGAGCAAGAGTCTACTGTTGTTTTTTTTACAGTTCAATGTTTTCAAATACCTTTTTAGATAGTCAGAGTATAAATCAAATTCATTCATATTTTTCATTCCTCTAAAAAAATTGCACTCTATCCTTGCAACATCTGCACATCTGAGCGAAAAACACAAACTACAGAACTTAATGCACATGCAAGAAGGATCTCAGCATTCTCAATCTAATCCACTTTTCAGACAAGGAAACAGAAATAAAAAGCTTTAATTATTCCTCACCTTCCTGCACTGCAAAATATTGCATGTGCAATGTCACAACATCATATGATTTTGGTTTAGTAACTCTGCTTATGTGAATATCTTATTAAGAGCAAAACCAACCTCATAAAAGAAAAAAAGAATACAGTTCCTGCCACCTTACAGGATATGTGAGATGAGCTGTACATGTACAGTTCAATTATCCTGCACAAGCACAGATTGTCTGATCATGTGATTAGGGAAAACTATGGAATACAGTTCTTCCTGCCCCTAAAAGACATGTTCCTAGAAAGACATGTTCCTTCCTGCCCCTAGAAGACCTGTCAAGTTAAGAGTAGGAAGGGATAGATTAGTTCCAAACCAGCTGCAAAGAAGTCTAAAAAGATTTTGGTTAAGCAAAGTCTCTAACTATCTTTCCAAAATCACAATTATGAGGAATTATAGACAAAATATTGATTAGGACAGGACTCAAGCGGTTTCCGCTTTCCAAATCTTAGTACAGCCCTACAGAAAGGCATGGGTGTAACTGAGAAGATGTGGGTTTTAGCCATGATGAATCTACAGAAGCAAATAAAAGCAAGTTACCATTTCAAACATAATTTTTCACTAAAAGTTTGATCATTTGCTAGTGCAGAGCACTACAGCAAGACTGGATTTCTTCCTTTCAGCTCCCGGTGCCATGTATTAGTGACAACAACTTCATAACTACCTCTTGCTATTTGCATCTGATCTTTTTCACTATCTCCTTTCTGCTCCTTTTTTTTTAAATGTCATTTTTGAAATAATAATCTCAGACAAAGCCCTGATCTTACTTTGTGTTTTCCCATCCCAAATCTTTTATTTTAGTGCATCACCTTTATCTCCACTTAGGATTTCAATCATGTTATTGTTTGCTTTACTTTGAGTAGCTGTGAGGCACAATGATCCCTCTGAACCTCCGAGGGAGCAACCATGAATCTGTTGGGGTTAATAGACTTACCGGCTGTCAAAGCAGGAGGAGAGTCCATCCTGCAGCCTGACCTCCCTGGCCTCGCTGCCTGCCAAGCAGTGGGAGGGAAGGAGGCGCATGGCTGAGGGAGCCAGGCACGCTCCTGTGTTTTCAGTAAACATTGCCTGGAAAGTGTGTCCGCCTTCTAGCAGATTAGAGACCAAGATAGATAGCAGCTGGCTGGGCTGGAGAAGTCCTCGGAAGGGAACTGCAGTATTTCCTGGGAGAAAAATGCACCAGGGAATAAGGCAGAAGTTGATGCAGGGTGATGTAAAGCAATATTGCTCTTTGTATGGCAGCTAAAGTGTGTATAAGGGTAGAGAATTAAACTAATGACATCCTCTGCTCCCATTACAGCTGTGAAGCTGCTCGGTCACTGCACAGACCTTCCTTACTGCTTTCTTGCACAGCTGATATGGGAACTAAGGCCCACTATTTGCAGTTTCAGCTCCCTCACTAAAAGGATTTGTGAGTGCATAGGTGCTACAGTAACTGCAGCTCATCTAGCTGAATCCAGGTCAACACAGGTACCACCAGTGATGTAGTTGGCAAAAGTGTCCAGCTGTTTGGTATTCCACTGTGCTGTGTTACCTTGCCAAGAATATTGGAACTTGCTTGTTCAAAAGCAACTGGAGTAAATGCACAAGCAGCAGCACATAATATAGCTTGTCTCTGCTAGGGAAACAGCCCGACCCAAATGGTTTGTCTCCAAATATGAGCAATATGAAAGGTATTTCCAGGGAATGGAAAGGCACTGCAAGCCTCAAGCTGCCTTTCTATTGAATAGATGACCAGACATAAAGGGAATTTAGGTGCCAAAAGCAATACAGGTACAGATATATCTTGCAAGGCACATCCTCTTAATGCTCTTAATGGAACATGGACTCGGAACCTGTGCTGACTGCTGGCTCAATCTTAGATTTTTTGACTTTAGACATTTAACTCACATATTTTATTAGTTCTTCATTTTCAAAATGTAAATAATATTTCCTTACTTCACAGGAGAGTTTAGATGACAACATCAATGAATGATCTGAGATGTTCAACAGAGGGCCACCTAAATAGGTAGACAGATTAAAAGTTGTATGAATCAGGGAACTAGGGGTCTTTTGCAGCATTTTTTTTTTTTTTGGCCAATTATTATGAAGCCTCATAAAAGTTAGAGTCTTTCAAACCTGAAGATAAGAAATACCAAAATTCACACATTTCCTCATTTCTTTCCTTATCTGATGTTTCTGGCTAATGTACCATCAAATACCAAGATCTCTAGAATAAAGTTACTGTTTAATTCAGATATAAATGTCAGTGTCTTAATCGTCCTTCTTGAAGAAGGTTATTGTAAGCATTTGGAGAACAACAGCATACTCTTCTGCTATCACTTCTTCCTTCTTGCCTTGGGTACTTGATTTGCAAATGTGATACTTCTTTGCTTTAAGAAAGCATACATTTGCGAGAGACAAAGACAAAACATCTACCGTTTCCTCCAATATTCGGTTTCTTCACATTTTTTTTTCCCTCAGAAGGCATTTTACCATGTCTTACATGAAATACTGCATTGAATCTGTACCTCTGTCATGTCTCAGATTTTACCAAATTGAAATATTAAATAAAGCATAAGTCTCGTATAAATTAAGGCCTAAAATACCATGATTAAGGTAACTGCTTTATTTTCAGTCTTTTACTTATCACCTCTTCTTCAAGACAGCTGCACTACCTGCAGGCCCCGCTTTTATCTTTCAGTGAAAGAATTACTGAAACAACTGTCATTAAAGTTCATAAAGACATGAGCATCATCACTTACCTTAATATTAGTGATTTCCTCACTGGTTGTCTAGGTGACCAGTTTCAGTGACTTATTAGAGAGACCAAGTGTTAATTAAAACAAAATATAACCTTTAGCATAGTCATTGAGAAAAAAAGGTTAGGTAGAAGACATTGTACTAGGAACATCATAACAAAACACAGGAATCTTTAACACATATTAAAATGCTGATGTCAAAGCCATTAGAACAAATCTCAATACACTTCCAGCTTGGAATTTATTTATGCTGCAGAAAGGAGGGACAAACACACATTTGTAGTCTAGCTAAGTAGGATACCAGTAAGAGATTTATAACACAAGCTTCTTCACTTGCTATACTCAAGCTCACCTTGACATTTATTATGGACTTTTCTTCGTGATGTCATTTTACCTTACACATTGCCTGGACATTCCTCTATTATGCCTCTTTCTAGGCTTTTTTTTCACCAGATAATCATAATAAGTACAATGCATAACACTGCCCGAAAGGCAGAACTGTGAAGACTCAGGACATATCCCTAGCTGAACTGCAGTATAAAGAAACCTACAGCCACCGCCTCATCTTTGAGCAACCAGCTACCTGGAATACGCTGGCACCTATCAGTAAACAAGCTGACAGCTTTTACCCTTTAGAAGAAATGAAATCCAGTTAAGCTCTTCCTTTTGATCAATAACTCATATCACAGTGACACTCATAAATGTGGTGCTATTTTATCTAAATATCATGTCTCAGTTATTGTAGCAGCAATATAAACTTTATTGTATGTTTTACAGTTACACAGAATTCTTTGCCATAAAGGCATCTTAGTAACTTTTTGCTCTGCTGGAAAGTATTGCTTTCTTTTGATATCTGTCTGGCAATATGCATACCATGTCATTTCCTTTAATGTAAAGATGTCCTTTCTATGTTCCCCTAAATGTTTTCTTCATAAAAAGGTTGAAGAACTAGTCAAGGAGCCAAGACAATGCACTGCAGTGCACCTCAAACAAAGATAAGTATTTCATGGCATATATTAAATTCCTTTATGATCCAAAAAGTACAGCATAAACACTAGCACACCTCACACACCAACTCTCCCTCCTAGGAGGCCCAGAAGCAAGTCATTTCCTAAGACTTTTCTACAGTTGCCTTTCCTAATGAGAAGAGTAGTGCCAAGAACATACTATATTATCCCTATTACTCTCCCTACATACCTTTCAGATTTGCTGACTCCAAATGTGCACTTCGTTTAAGTATGCCATGTACCATATTTGCTACCACTACAACCTTTTGAGTTGTCTCTGTCAAACCTGAGTCCTGACAATGTCAACTCAGGCACTAAAGCCAGCAGTCAGAATTTTGAAAAAACTTCATCACAGTGCTAGAATTCAGGACCTTACTTGGTGCATTTTGTTGTTAGGTAAAAAAATCTTGCCCCTCTGCCTGTGGACTGTCACAGTGGCTGCCCACTGTTGGACCTGTCCCTGCAGATCAGTTCTTATCTAAAGACACAAGCAGGAAGTTCAAGTGTGGTGTTTGATATCTGACATCTGGTTTCCACTTTTAGAATTAAAAAATAGTTACTCTCCTTTTCCATTATTTGGTGAGTCAGAGGTATGCCAGGAGTGCTAGATATTCATTTCATACCATTTACTACTGAAAATATTGTACTACTACTGTCCCCTACCACATTGCTACTAAGAACACATTAGCAAGCTAATATTAGTGCAGAACAGTAGCACCTTTCCACAACAGATGCTACAAAACCTTTGGATTTTTAGTATGAAGCATGAAGTATTTTGAAACTTTGTTGGTCCACTCGGAATTATGATTCACAGACAGGCTATTTCTGAAGTAAAAAGAATTTAGGTAAGCAATCTCAAATGAAGGATTTACCATTAAGATCAGCAACTGTCCTGATGGTTCTTTGGGGCAATTTTCCTGCCTTGACTGCTGGATTAGCAGCAGGTTTATCATTTCTGGAGCATCAAAAAATATACATCCTTAACAAAAATCACTGCAGAAGCAAAGCTGAATTTGTCAGGTTTAGTCATAAATTACATTAACTCTTTACACTTTTATAGATAGCCTTTTATCAGTATGAGAAATTATTTATCATTTCCACTTAAGCAATCCAAACACCAGCTTTCATTATTACACCACTTATATCAACAGGGTCTGTTCAGCAACAGCTGTTCAAACATTTGTTAAATCACTTCACAGCAAATAACAGCATGGTGCTGTGTGCTTGTTTCATTTCAACTTCATCATAGTGATATTTAACATACACTAAAAAACATATGCTACATGCACAAGTATACACGCACACATACAAAAAAATCCACTTAATGCACAACATCCTGCAAATCTCAAAGGATAGATAAAGTCTATAAATCTGAGAGAGATGAACAGATTCATTCATCCTGAAACCTAATTCTGAAGAATGTACATACTGGAGTCCAAACAATCTGACTTCACACTTTGGAGCCCAAAAACTGGCCCTAAATTCTGTTTATTCCTCTTTTGTTTTATATGTTGTGGCAGAAGTGTGCTATCCATGAAAAATACAAGGCTCCTGTTATGACAGATTCTGTGCAAACAGACAGTGAAAAGCACGCTTAGCACAGACTAATGTGAGAAAATAGAAACAAGACTCACAGAAAAAAAAAATCATCTACTAAGAGAACAGAATGAAAATTTCTTAATTTTTCTGCTGATGCTCTAATCCCTGGTTCCTTTCTGGCTTTCCAAGTATGTCCTAGTCTCCTCAACCTTCTTGCTGCTGCACCCCAGAAGATTTAACAAGCAAATCTGAAATTTTTTGGTTAATAACTGAACTCTCAATTACCAATTGAGGAAAGCTTTGTTTCCCTACAGCTCTTTCTTTCCTACAGAAAGATTAACAAGAACTCTACTAATTAGACAAGAAGAAAGGTCATCTTTTTCTGCCATATTCTGCCTTCTGGAATTTGCCAAAGGGGTGATGTAATCAGCAGCAAGAGTGACTCAAAGCTGAGACTGTAAACATACACTGCTCCCTCTAGATGCCAAGGTTTTTAGCTGGTCTGCTCCTTGCTTCCATAGCAAAATGTCAGAAATTGCTACATACATATGAAACCTGAAGAAGTCCTGTAGCCTATTTTCAGGACTGAAAGCTATCTTTGCTTACACTGACAAAGATGTGATACAGCCTTGGTATAAAGAAAAGGTACAAATGTCTCTTC
>JAVCKT010007289.1:0-10166 GCA_032273925.1 Rhynchotus rufescens
ATAATTAAAAAAAAAAAAAAAAAAAAAAAAAAAGGAAAAAAGAAAAAAGCATGTCTGTAACGTATCTTTTGCTTTTTATTTTGATTTCGCTCACCTTTTCCCTATCCTGGGGAACCTTCTTGAGTTTTAACATAAAATTATGATTCACAAAGGATTTGAAAAGCACACCCTTAAGGACAGTTTATGTGAGGAAGCAGCCAAGAATTTCTACTTCAGTGTCCCATAAATGTTCTGTGGTCATTCCCATTTGGAGACTTGAGATTTGCTCTATGAATATCTTTCTATTTAATTTTTTTCCTTCTTTTTTTTTTCTTCTTGTACCTACTTTATAAGCAAGAGAACATTATCTTAAAAGACACAGTGAGTGCTGAATCAGAGTGCTGCCCACAGAATTAGTATGTGACCATCATGCTTTTAATTAAAGCTAGCTTAAATCACAATAACTTCCCCATATACATGTCTCCTGCTTGCATACATAGAGATAATGGAGGCTGGTTGGTTTTTGTCCATGACTCTGGTAAGGAGAATGATCCTGCTGAGAACCTGTTGTGTGCTGGAATTATCTTTTCTGTGTTATCAGAGTATTATTCTGAAATTTTACTGGCAATATGAAGTTGGTACAGGTTACAAATGCATCTGTGGAGGTCACAATTCTGCCAAATGGATGAATCTGTCTTGAACATATAGCAGGAGAGCCATCTAACAAATATGTATGCTCCATGTCATCTGGAATCATCAAGGGCAGAAAGGCAAAATGCAGCATGTGTGGTAAGGTAGCAGATTTACTAAAAAATTGCTGGAAAGAGAACAGGGAACAAAAAGAGCAAGAGTAAACTACCTCATACCACTGCACAAAAGCCTAACACCCCACGGGGCTGTATAAATAGGCATGTTCTTCCACTCCAGTTGGCATCAAGGAGGCCTCAGCTGGAGCACTGGCTTCGGCTCTGGGCACTGCACTTTTGGAAAGATGTGGGCTAATTGATGAAACTCCAGAGGAAAGCAACAAAAATTATCAGTGGCCTATAAAAGAGGAGCTATGAGAACACTCCAAAGTACTTGGTTTATGTAGTTTAAGGAAGAAACCTGCAGGGAGATGAGAAGATTGAAATACGTAAACGTTGATAGAAAAACGAAAGAAATACCAAGTCCACTAGGGATGGGCAGAAATTTAACCCAGGGGTTTTTATTTTATAATGAAAGGCAAGAGGCTGAAAACCTTCAGTAGACACTAGGCTGCTGAAAACAGCCATTGCTTTGCTGAAATCAGGTATTCTGATGCTTTCGCACCAGTCTGAGGATCAGTGTGTTATTTTTTAACACATTTTAAAGAGATCACATCTCTCACTGTAGTATACTTTAGATGCACTTCCCCATGTATGTAATTAAAAATACTTCAAATACTGAATACTGAGATATAAATCTCATTTACTTTTCATTGCACACATTCATTTACTTCATAAGTTTCAGCTTGGCTAGTGCAATTCTCTATATGGTTAAATTCTGCTGCCCTTTCTCATGTACCAGTTGTTTATATGTTTGTATGTTGTTTATATGTTCTCTGCTGTATCTTTGTACTGTAAGTTAAACCATCAAAATATGTTTGCAGCTTTCTGGAAGAGATGTAAAAATGTTTCTTTTGCATTTAAGCCATCTACATACAAATTGGGAACCTATGTTTTAATAGCATTTGTGAGCAATGTTGCAGGCATGCTGCTCAACTCACACAATAAGGCAGCAGATATAGCTCTTAAAGATATTTTACAGAAAAAAGATTTCATAATTTGAAATAAAAAAATGCAAACTACTGCAGTTTAGACTTTAGTGTGTTTAGTTTCTTAGAGTCTATAGTTCTTGAAGAAATGCAGTCTACCTTGAACGTTCAGGTAGCATATTCTTCATGCCATATTTAAGCTGCTTCCTGCCTCACAATTCTTTTTTAACAGAACATAGGGAGAGGAAAGTAGGGATGGAGAGGAGGAAATCACTTTAAATGGTTTGTTGTTATTTTTGCGGTAATTGCAAAGTACCACAAGTCAAAGTGAGTGAGCCCCTACGTGAAGTGATAAACTCCAGTCTCTCTGTGTGTTGTTTTCTGTGGCTTTCTCCAACAGCTCTTTCACACCCTTGAAATATCGTTTTCGAAGGCAAGATAGGAGACTGAAAACGTCACCCCAAAGTGTGGGGACAAATGGACAAGCTTTGGCACTGCCTGCCAAGGCTTTCTTGTCGGTTTAATTACAGTTCCCTGGCAGGCAAGGGAGCAGTGTGACTGGTTGAGTGACAAGCAAGACACTTCTTGTATCTGCAAGCACCGGGTGCTTGTTAACTTTCTGAAGTTCCTCAGAAAGTAGTTACAGATCTTGAAATATGTAAATGCAGATAATTAAGATGATTAGCACAGACCCTCTCAAACAATACTGTGCTTTCTCGCTGCCAAGTGCTCCAGGTCACTCTGTGGGACAAGAATAATCTATTAAAACCTCTGTTATCCAAGTGACAAGAACGTGGAAGCAATTTTTATAATGATGGTCATTTGAGTAGCTGGGTAAACACACTGCAACCATTGCTGGACTCAGCAAGTCCAAACCGATTCATGTATGTGCAAGGTTATACATATGTACACAAGTAAGATATAAGTCATATGTGCAAACATATATTGGTGGACATATATATTCAAGCAAGATATAAATTATGTGTACATTATAAAGTGAAGGCTACATTATGAAACTGTATGTTTTATTTTAGTGGGCATATTGTTTTAAATCCTAAATATTTTATAGGGGTTATTAAGTTGCTCATACTTGTTACAGATACTGAATGTCTTTTGATGGTGCCATGCAGAAGATTAGTTAGAGAGACAGACGAGATGTAGTAGACAGGTACCTTGACCTTTAAAACATAATTGTTCTGTTAAATGAATAATAATGAGCATTTCTTGAGGCGGATATCTGTAGCTACCTGAAATGTGATGGCTGAACAGGAGCCAGGGAACTTTGGTACTCTGTAAAACAGACTTCTGCACGTTAATAACCCAATTTGTCATCATTAGCAATAAGATGCATTTGCCTAAATGTAAGGGTGGGATTCTGCTGGTTAAAGACAAGCATCCAATGCCCTTGGAAACACGCCAGAGCCCTGGGCTGTCTGAGGTGTCCACAGAAGAGTGGCACAACCAGCAGCAGCAGAGGCACAACACACTCAGGCACATCAAATGGCTCTATGTGTTTGTGTGTGAGACCTCCAGAGCAGCAGCCAGCTCACAGGTTCACAAAGCCAGATGTAGGATGTCTAAGCAAGGGACATCTTGTCGGTACAGCCAGCAGAGGTTAGCTGACCATCTGGAGTCATCTAGACCATCTAGTCAACTAGAGTAGGCTGAAGAGATGTCCATCTATTGGAGCTGGAGCTTAGCCACGTATGCCATTCAGATTCATATATGCACATACACTGAATTTCACTCTAAAAGACCCAACTGATGATCAGTTTGAAGTTAATAATATACCCAAAGTTTAACCTGTATTGCAGGGCCATAATTAATATCAGTCCTATTCAGCACACTTGATAGTAACATTAAAATATATCAAAAATCATTGACAGTTCCATCAAACATTACTATTTCTGCAATACAGCACTGCTGTTTTCCAGCATAGTTCAGTAGAACACTTCTTAATCAGTTTTTTGTACTTCCAGGCTTTTGAAGATATTTACCTGGAAGACCGAAAAAATATAAAAACCATGCTGGAATATGCTGACAAAATATTCACATACATCTTTGTCTTGGAGATGCTTTTGAAATGGGTGGCTTATGGCTTCAAGAAGTATTTCACCAATGCCTGGTGTTGGCTTGACTTTCTCATCGTAGATGTAAGTATCATTTTGCAATATCATGTTTCTTGCAGTGGATTTTTTCATGTGCAAGTGTTTGCTAATGACTTTGCATTTGTAAAATGAGGGCTATCACTCCATTTCTGAGTAACAACCTTGGGTGAACTTAAAAGTAGATTGCCAGACTTGGTAGTAGGCTGTGCATTCCCAGGAATGAGCGTGCCAGCATGCAAAAGACCACGCTGTATCATTACACAGAGGTGTTACCCTGCTAATTTGACTCATGCTCCATTTTCATCTGTAGGAACACACTCTTTCCTTGAGCTTTTAATGCCTGGTTCCACACTCAAGACTAGCACAAGGTCTGGTTACCTCCAACTACTCTCCACATGACCTCGGCACACAAGTCTTTCAGCAGATTAGAGAAGTTATCCCTGGCATAGTTTCCTGGCAAGGCTGCCAGGGATGCATAACAGTATGTTCAGTACCATCTCCCAAGTATTTACAAGTGAAGGAGTCCAGAAGAAGGTGTGAATAGCCCCCTTGCCAGAGTGATTTCACCATTACAAAACCTTACAAAATGTTCCAAATCTTTGCAATATTGTGACGCGTAGTTCTGCTGAAAGGATAAAGCCTGGAATTAAGTAAATGTTATTCAAAAGGGAGCTTATGCTCCAAAAGCGCTGCTACTACCAGGCTTTTCTCCACCAAAGGTGTGTGCGATTTAGACACCCATCCAAAGGGAAAGGTTAAGAAAGGAAAAAGTTAGCACACCAAATCTGGAATTTCCCAAGGCCTGGGTGGGGATCTGTTCAGTTCATGAAAAGCCAGAAATACAACATCCTCCATATGAGATATAGCATATCACCATGTATCAATAAGGGAGGTGGTTTTCTTCCCAAGGCCATTTCTAATTTGCTTGAGTTATAAGTGTGGAAGGCTGGCTGAGCTCTGTTATGACTGGAACTTATTAAACTTTGGCGAAATTATTTTTTCCCCATTTTACATCTGAACCTTGACTCAAGGGACAAACTGCACTTTCTTTGGCCCCGGTCCAGAAAAGCACTTCAATAGGACAATTTACTTGTTTGAAGTTATGGACATGTCTAAGTGCACTGCTGGATCAGAGCCTCTGGAATCTTCTCCAGAGCTTTAATAAATTGATTTATAAAAAGGAAGTTCTTTACATAAATTGGAGGTCATAAATTCCTCTTCATATACATGCTTGGAAACCTCTTAAAGGGAAGGCACGCATTTTTCACAGATTAGCTTCAATAGGAGGGGAAGGCCTGGTTTAATTATCTAACCACAAAAGTGGAAACCTCAAGTTCCTAAATTATAGTCCAGATCAGAAAACTCTACTTACTGTGGTTTAGGTCTTGTGACATGGCTTTTCTTTCTCAATTTCTCCATCTGGAAAATGGAGCTAATAAGAATCATGGTGTTATGTGGGCTTCCAGGATTTTGTTGTTGTAGTTAATATCCATAATGAGCTTCTGAAGACCAAGAGTGCTGGATGAGGGCTGAATATTGTCACAACTATAAATAGGAGGGTCCTCCTGGCAGGAACAGTGGTTCACCAGTGCATTCGTTGAAACCGTTTCAAGCTCTGCTCCACTCCAATATTAACGATTTCAAATGGGTTCACAGTTGTTATAAATATATATATTATGGCATGACATTTAATTAATACCAGGGGGAGTGAAACTGAAATCGAGCTAAATCCTGCCCTCTGCTCCTTCCTGCTCGCTTGAAAGAGAAGCTGCTTTAGAACATGAAGTCAATATGCAACCTAGGAAGTAAGGTAGAGATTTGCCTGTTAATAATAGGGTTTATGAGAATAATGTCAGATTGTAGCATCAGCCGCAGTCAGGCTGGGCAAAGAGGATACACAACCCCTACTGCAGATCCATGTGGCCTAAGACAGAGCTACTGGGAGGAAAAGGTCCATGAGATGCTCCATCTCTCCCGTAAATCCCTCCAATATAGCTTTCTTATTGACCCAGTCCTTCTGTTTTCTTAGCATATATTTAAATGTTGTTTTTGCAAGTTCGCTAAGCTAGGCAAAAACTGCCTCACCCTTGAGTTGTTTTAGTTAATTAATTGACTTTAGGAAATATCACATGCTTTGCTGTTCCCACTTAATAAAGCTCTTCCCTCTTTGCCCCTTTATGTTCTTCAAAGTCATTTTCTGATGCAGATTCTGAGAAACCCATACTGTATTTTTAGCGGATTTAACAGATGCTCTTCTCCTACCCTATTGCTCACACACACCCTGCCACTCTGAATTGGCAGAGCAACATGCTGTCATTTCTACAGCACACTTTTTACTTGAATTTACATTTTCTTTTCCGTTCTTTGAGAACCAAATCGCTGCAACTGAAATGCAGAAGGGAGTGAATGGATGAATTAGATGCTCCAAAAGAAGCAGATGAACCACTTGTCTGAGTTTCTCAAATTTATTTGTTTAAAATTATTCACTTAAAAATTCCAGATCTGCAAATTATTCATTAGCTGTTTGGTATCGGTATTCAAAATTCAAGCTGCGATGGCTGATTTTTCATTGGACATGTGAAACCATCTATCATCTGTGTTTTTTCATTGTACAAATGCAACTCAGAATTCTTTTTCTGCTGTGAATAATTCATAAAACCAGCTCAAAATCTGCAAGTATTTTTTAATTCTAAATGAGAAATGAATACAGAGGGAATATAAGCATATTGCTG
Organism: Rhynchotus rufescens; assembly: GCA_032273925.1. NCBI lineage: Eukaryota > Metazoa > Chordata > Aves > Tinamiformes > Tinamidae > Rhynchotus > Rhynchotus rufescens. Next base: position 6,555 of record JAVCKT010007289.1, read on the forward strand.
CAAAATTTGGGGTTTTTTTTCTTACTTACCCTGCTCTTCGACGGACCTTTAACTGATTTGAGCCTGTGGAACAACAAAGACTCCATCTCATAACTGTGGATTATGAAAGAAAATTCTGACTTGTACAGCCTAGACATCAAAACACACAGTAATCCACAAACTCAAAGCTATTTTTGCTAGATGTAGAATCCCTAAAGGATGATCTCTGATAATGGGCCTCTGTGCATCTCAAACAAAGCTTTTAAACACATTGCAGTGCAATAAAAAGTCCTATAACAACATTGCAGCAGATTTCTTTGGGAGAAAGAGAGGAAGGACGTGAGGAATAATCTAACCACAAAATACAGGCTATTTCAACATAGGGTGCATGGGAAAGATGCCATGGGATGCCTGCTGAAATATTGGACACTTGGAACAAAAAAACATTTATGTACATATGTGCAACAAGTCATCTCACAGCAAATAGCAACTGCTGCTGCTAGAAGTGTCCCACGTCCACCCTGCTGCAGAACTTCTCTGTCCTCATGGATTGGAGTGACGAGGACTCTAAATCCAGTTATTTTCAATGAGGGGAAAAATCAGAGATTGTAGTAATAAGGAAAACCAATAGACAACTATATCTGAAGTTTAGGCAGATATCAATGTCACCGTTGGGACTGGTGTTTATTGTGCAAGCTTCTGTGTGAGGGTGCCCAGACAAATATTTTCACAAAGAATAGATATTTGCCAAGCATTTATGCAATCAAAAACCTCTTCATACAAAGCAGATTAAAAGAGAAGCATGGGCTTGGCCTGGGATGAAGGCATACGTAATTGCAAACGAACAGTTATGAAAACTCTTCCCAACTCGTTGTGCATGGTGATAGAGACGGATATTTAAACAAGTGGCAGATAAACTCCACTATTTCTGCAAGCTGATATCATGATTGATTTTCTTTTCAATTGTTTTCTCTGACCTATAAGTATTATTTTGAGTTTATCTCGCTTGAGCTTGAGCCAATTAATTCCAAGCTCTGTTCCAATCTCTGCTGGCAGTGGATGGATTATTCTGTTGCGGTGGTCAGTTCAAAGAAGGCATCAATCCAAAGCTTGGCATCACTCAAGCAAAAGCTTTTGGTTTGTTGAGTACTGTTTTGATGCCTATTCTATACAAGCCAGAATTTTCTTAAGTAATCCACTGCATCACTGATGGTATTGCCATTGACAGGTTCTTTCCTACTTGATCACACCTTGTACACAGAGGAGAAAGACCAAGCTCCTGGAGAAGCTAGATGTTGTGTCAGAGCTCTCATGAGAGGAATAGAATATCCCTGATTCATTAGCAAAGCTCAGGAAAAAAAAATTGCAGGCAAGTTGCATTGCCTGCCTTATACACAAAAAAAAAAAAAAAAAAAAAAAAAAAAGGGCACAAGTATCATAACTCAACAAAGAAATTATCAGAAATCCATCATCTCCATTGCAGCTGTGGGGTCCATTTTAACTGACCAAAATTAGTCCACTATCAGAAATCCATCATCTCCATTGCAGCTGAGGGGTCCATTTTAATTGACCAAAATTAGTTCAAATCCAGGCTTAAAGGAACCTGATTATCATTTACTGCTGTTGGAGACACAGGGAGGTGAGGGTTTCACAGCAAATTCTTTCAAACACTGTCACATCTTCCTAAGGTGTGGTGATGGGCAAAAGATATTTTCTTAAGTGACTGCTGTCTGAAAGATGGTGGCATCCTCTTTCCTTGCAGATCATCCTCAGCACTAGGCCCAAACACCATGGACTGCTGCAGCCATGGGAAGATGATCTAGTTCACAATTTCTTTGCCCAAATGGCCCACCAATTCACTCTAGTTGAGTTACCAGTGGGAAAACACAGCTTCTTCCATCCCTTTTTCCCTGCGAGCCTGTTCTGCCACTGTGGCAGGAGGCTCACAACAGGTTAAGCAGTTCAGCTTAGCTGCAAAAGAGTTCAAGCCAGGCTCAGCAACAGATTTTGTGGTCAGATTTCTTAAAAGAGTTATTCACCAAATCCACTAGGCAGGATCTTGTAAAGGCAGTGGATGTGAAATAAGCTAAATAAGCTCTAGTCTTTTTTTTCTTTTTTTTTTCTTCTGTAAATGGGGAAACCTGAATATATTTCTGTGATTTGCCTGGAGCTGCTGAGTTTGTGCTTAGAGATGTGTATCCCCCACCAAGCAACAGTCTGCCCCAAACTTTTTTTTTTGCTTGGATGAGAACAGCTCATGGATGTTCAATCGTTAAATACACCATCATTTTCACTGAATGCTTAAGAAATACAGACATGGCATTTTCCAGGATAGTTTCCTAGAAAGTGCCTCCTCTAAGATTTTTGCTTACAACATTTCACTGACGGATAACTTTTATGGTTTTTTTTTAAAGCTAATAATCCTTGGGTTTGAAATGAACACTTTAAAACTGTCCTTCTATTCTTAGTTTAAAATTGAATTGGATTAAATTATGCCCTTGTGATGGATTGTCTTTAAGTGACAATTAAAAGCTTGATATATGAAGTAAATATTGATGGTTTATGATTACTTTAATTGTTTTTTTTTCATCTGTATTCCTTGTTGATTAGCAAGGTGATTTCTGTTTGCTTTACCAGTAATTGCACAATCTACTATAATGAGTTGTTCCCAAACAGCACTGAAACCCAATTTGTATTCTTGGGAAATAATCTTAAAAGCAAATGGATTTCACCTAGATTTTGTTCTGAAGAGAACATAAGAATGGTGTGACAAGAATACAGCCAAGGTAAAGTAAAAATAATATAGCTTGTCACTTGGAAGAGCCCCTTATGAGTGAATTTATTAGTGCTCTCTGCAAGCTCTCAAAAATCTACAGGTTGGAACAGAAAATTATCACATTCAGAGCACATTCTTGTCTAGTTTTAGTCCAATGCCTCAAAGCAATGCTCTTTGGGGATTTTTAAAGATGTTTCAGTGCACATTCTTCTGGGACCTGACTGATGATATCTCAGATACTGAACAGGAGGGAATCCCTCCCATAAAACCAGGGAGCACTATTTTCTAAAAGGAAACTGAAAATGCTGTATTACTACATGTTGGCTAATTCAGGACCAGAAATTCTCATAAAGAGAAGACAGCTGCTTTTAATGTGTGTAAGCAGACCAGAGGACACTGTAAATCTCCCTTCTGCCTCTCCACACTTTATCTCAGTGTAACATGTGAAAGATCATCCAAATGTCTTGTCTTATCTTAGTTTGCACCTCACATTAGTCATTGCAGAAATGCTAAAAGGAGCCAAGTGAGAGCACAAGCTAGGTTTGTGACAAGGCATCACAGCATGGAGCACACTCAAGCTGGAGGAAAAGGGAAAATAAATGAAAATGAGGAGGAAAGTACAGCAGAAAGTATATCCTGTTAACAGCACGTGGCAAAGTGATAGCAGTATGAAGAGCTCAACTCAGTTTGTATTGAACTGGATTTACCAAACATTTTTATATCTTCAAATGGCTTAAAGATGGGACTTTTTTTTTTTTTCTTTTAGGATAAATTGCTTTGAAAGGGAAAAAGAAAAGCATAAAACTCTTGAGCTGTTATATGCAGTCTGCTTGGCCCTTTCTATCACTAAGCATATA
>JAVCKT010007291.1:0-12889 GCA_032273925.1 Rhynchotus rufescens
AAGGAAGGAAGGAAGGAAGGAAGGAAGGAAGGAAGGAAGGAAGGAAGGAAGGAAGGAAGGAAAATGGCATGTGAAAGAAGTAAACATCCTCTGCTAGGTAGCTGTGCCTTTGAGACAGTATTTCGGTTTACTCTGCACTTTATATAGCCCTCATACTTTAAGCAAGATGGAATCTGAACCTAGTGAAATGGCAATAGTCACTTTAACATTTGGGACCACTAGGTCAGGATTTCACCAACAGATTTTTTAAAATATGAGAACAGACTAGAAAAAGATGAAAGCAGAAGAGTCTGTAGTTCATTTTTCTGTACTCCTACATTCTTCTGTTACATACAGTACTTGTAATGCTGTTACACATTACACATACCAAGGAGATGCTGTGTGAGTGCTCGGTTGTTTTCAGTGTGTCTGCAATGAACATAAAAAGAGCAGAATTTTGTTAACAGTGATGCAAAGAAAGGCATGATGAGAGTCACTGGCCATGAACAGCAAGAGCAGATTTCAGTGATGTGACAAAACTGAAATGCTTCATATTTCCGAGTGCCATCTACTGGCATTTCTTTCATTATATATTACTATTTGCATTTGTATATAGGGAATTCTTATAATAGTCCTACAGTCTAACACATAAATCCAAGCCAGGTATTTCCTGGCCAGGTTTAGGCAGTACATTTCTGTCTTTTACAGATGAAACTCCTCACTTCAACTTTCTCATCTTAATTTTGGCACATCTTTTCCATTTTGTATCTTAAAATGTGCATTTTTCTGCTGTCTTGGTTGGTTCCTATTTAGCTCATCATCCAGACAATAGCAACAAAAGAAATTAATACTGTGAATCAAAGTACAAGGGGGGCACTGTTAGAGCTCTGTCATTAGTTGGTAATGATTTCTCTGTGTTTGAAGATTGCATAGAAAAAAGTTCTAATTTGAACTTCAGCTTCAGCATTATCCTCTATTAATAGAAAGCTGAAAAAGTTAAGGAATTCAAAGTCAAATAGGCCACGGTTGGAGAATGCAGTTCTTAGAGACAATTTTCATTTTCAGAAATGTGATAATTTGCTTAGTTCATGAACTCAGGACTTCGTATTTACGTTCAGTATGTCACTGGGGAAAATGTGGGAATACACTTTCCTTTCTGGCCTATTGAATCAACCCCAGTATCATTTCTCCTGCACTAATGAAATCTGCCTTGAGTATTCTGTCCTCGAAATGCATTTTAGTGGCAGTGTTGAATGTATGCTCTGAAGTGGAGATTAAAATTTAAAAGTGAAGTATTGTGATTGTATTATCGTGATCACTTCTTCTGGAAGACAGCGAGGCTGTTTACATGTCCCACTTGTTGCCCCTATTTCTCATCTTATTTACCATCCACTAGGCTTGGATCCAGCTGCTGTTGTAGAAGGGAGGGTTGTGATGATGCTCCTTCATACCATATTTTCATTACGTATTTTAGAGTAACATCTTTATAAATATATGAGTAAATTACAAAAAAAAATCAATAAATACTCTTTTCAGTGAGGTATTACAGAAACACATAAAAGAGTGAATTTTGGTGGACTTACGCATTATGATTAATATCTTACTCCCCCAAAGTCACATCTTCACTCTCCAATTGTGATTTGCTTTCCTCATGTCCTGAGACCACCTCTGCCCATTTCCTGACCACCATCATACTGATGGTTCTTAGTCATTCCATGAGCAGGTAATGCAGCCAGGTCTTCCTCCACCTCTGTCATTCCAAGCTAATGAGCTCCCGGGTTGTTCCTGAAATCCTTGTGACTCATCCCTGGGTGCATGGCTGTGCATGCTGTACTATCACATCTCATCCTATTTCCACTGCTTGAGCTCCCAATGTCATCCCAACTGCCCTGTAATGAATTCCACACCCGCTTTGTGTTGCTGATGTCTCCAACTATATGTCAGCATAAAATGTCATTAGCATTGTCCCAAGTTTTCATATCAGCTTATTAATGAAAAATATTAAATTAAAGACAGCCTAACACTAATCCAAGAGTGAGCAGATTAGCAATCTTTCTCCCTAACTGGGCATTTAACTGAGCAGATAAGAAGCTGCAGTCGGCAGATTAAATTTCTCCTATGATTAGCTTTTATCCTATTGCAGCCAAGGTAAATGACCAGTATTGTGAGTAAGGAGAGATACAATTAGTGATAACTACTTAAATGCTTGAAGTTAAGTCGGTGCCCCAATGCTTGGCTTTAAACATCAGACGTTTCCCTGTTAAACTTTCTGCCTTGAGTGAAGTCTTGGTGCCTGTGCATCTTGTTGCCTGAGCAACCCGTATGGGCACCGGAGCAGTGGCAAAGATCAGCTACTGCCTTCAGAACAGCACGACTTCAAGGGCTCTATTAGGTTTGATTTAAAAAAGAAAAAAGCCTCACCCCAACTTTATCTAATAGTAATTCTTTCATTCCATAGAACTATAGATTTTTTTCACAATTGAAATTAGTAGGGAGCAGTGAACAAAATTTCTGTCTTGATGTGAAGGCAGAGGAGGAGAAGGGAGTAGTGCTTTCCATGCAATCTTAGCTTTTGCTAATTGTTTAATAATGAACGCTATAATCTGGAATGTACAGGGAGAGGCAGTGTTATATCAAACTGATGTCCATGCTGACAGTAGCTGTAAAGTTGTTACAGTGCAGCTAGTGATGATGGAAGACTTGAAGGAAAATTTGCAGAAAGCTTCTTTGATTCAGCCTTTGATCCTCAGCGATACTCAGATCACAGGTCCTACATGCCGAAAACTTCCGAGGTTTAACTACCCCTGAAAGGATAAAGGAAGCTCAAAGCATACAAGATAGGTATTCCCATCTGAGCAGAATTCAAGCAGTACCTTTCTGTCTTTTACAGCTGAATCTCCTCACACACACACACACACACACACACACACACACACACACACTCCAGGGCCTGGTCAATTTGATGCTTGGTAAAAAATTCTTTTCCTACCTACATCTGCTACTGTAGAAAAAGAATTAATACAATTATTCCTAACTGGATATCTGTCTCCTTTGTTTAAAGTTCATGACAAATTGTCAGTTGTAAGCAATTACTTTACCACAAAGGACAAAAATGCATAAACAAAAATAAGGGATCATCTCTTCTTGAAGTATAATGTAGATTACAGTATAAAATATATTCAGTGCAATTAAGTGTTGAGCTTCCCTCAAGAGTGTACAAAACACAATTCAGTGTTAACCAGATCATCTAAAGAACCTCTCGACTGTTGATGGGATTAGAATAGGATAGGACACTAGAATATTAGAAATCATAATATTAGAATACATAGGAATACTATTGTCCTTCTTCCCTGGACCTCTATATTGTATACTATATTTCCAATATCTTTCAAAGATCCTTTTGCACTCTTCTTCATTCCTTATGAATAGTGGATGTCTAAGATAATCACATCATTGAATATTTATCCAGAGCAATCAATGAAGACCATGATCACCTCTGTTTCTTCGTGGTAGCTACCACTTGGCCTTCTTATCCTGTTTGATGTACACACTGTGAAAACTTATTCACTGACTAGACTGATCAGCAAGTTTTACCATCTGGAAATGTATCTGTTTCCTCTCTTTGGAGTATGTTACCCTGATCTGATGTCAGATATCTAGAAACAAAATACAGACGCTCTCCAACAGGACTCTTCTGCAGAACTGAAGGCATATATCCATTTTGTTCTATTTGTCACATATCCGTTTTCACTTCTTTTCTTTTACTCTTCTACTGGTGAATTTACAAACATATGGTCTGCTAGCATCCATTTTGCTGGCATCCATAAGCATCCACATACCATTTTATTACGATATTTGATGCTTATCAGGTCTGGCATATGTATCCTTACATATGGATGGTACCAGCTAATGTTACCTAGATGTCCTTGTTTATATTGATTAGTAAAGATGTAGCTTTTCTCCCATGTCGTTATTATGGAGTGGTCAATTTTGATGACAAGAGAAATGATGTAATTCCACTGTGCATTTTGCATTGCAAGAAAATTTAGAATTTATCCAAATTGGACAAAATATTAATGGCAAAATAGAAAATTTACTTTATGTCTTCCTAATCTAAATCAAATAAAATCACTCCATAATATTAGCTTCCATCCTCCTCCAGTTTATTGCTGCTTATTTCTTCACTCATTCATTAAATACATAAAATAACCAAATAGTTCATTGCACCATAACTTGCTGACAGCTCTCAGCTGTATCACGCTCTCGCTCTTAGCAGGACTTACAGCTCTGGCCTACAATTTTAGCAGAAATATTCCTGTGAATAAGCAAAATTCAGACTACGGCCTGCAGAGTGAAATCCTAAATATGTTTGCGGAGCTAAAATTAATGCTAGTAGTTTGAATATTCTCAGTTCCTTCCATCTTGCCTTCCAAGGATGTTTTGAAAATGACATTAAAGGTCAGTGGAAAAAAAACAGTTGCCGATGCACTACTAAGCATGAATGGCTCTATAGATTCCTGTAAGAACTTCTGCAATATTATTCAACATTTTAAGCACAGTTGCTGAGGTTAATTAGATTTCTGACCCCTAAAAATTTTAAGTGTCTCTGATGACTTACTTTCCAACTGATAATTTTGTGTGAGAAACAGAAAAAGAATAACAAATAGACTATGAATAAATAAACTCTTCATATTCATTCATATGAGGACAGAGAATATGTTTCTGACATTTAATTAAACATCCAAACGTCCACAAGATCTATAATAAACCACTTTGCAAGACGTCTAAATGTCAGAGAAAAACACATTTTACATGAAATGTATTTCTACCACTGAAGCTGTGAAGAAGATACAGTATTTTTTAAAAAAGATACAGAAACAACAAGTACATATTTTATCTTGAAAGTACTTTTTCAAAGGCTTCTGAACAGCTAGTTGCTTGCAGTTTGACGAGTGGAATTATTTTAATTTATCACACAGGAATTTGAAACATTAGTTTTACAGATATACCAGGCTGTTCTAATATAATTCAATTCGTGAGACTTACACTATTTCATGCATAGCAAAACAGTGGAAACATTAAATTGATTCTCTTACTTTAGTTTACCTGGCACATTTCCCTGAGATCTCAAGATTTTTTCCTGTATTTAAATTCTGGAGAAAAAATTCTTCCAATGGAGTCCCCACATACACATTATTTCTCCCGTCTTATTTTGTCAAAATCTTCAATGCGGATCATTATTTATCATGTGGATAGCCCCACTTTGGAAAGCGTTCACAGCCATAGGTTACTTTACGCTTCCAGCACTAAACACAAATGGGCTCTTAGAGCAACCTCTACCCAACTGTTTAGGGCAAATCCAGACAGAGGATAAAAAAAAAAAAAAAAAAGAAAAAACAGATTACCACAAAACATATATATGCTTTGTGAGCCCATATGTTCACAAAACATATTGGCAATGTAGAACTAAAGAAGCTCTGTGGTATAAATATCTCTGTGGCCTACAGTAAATTCTCCTGAACCTGTGCGAGTGTCCTTCCAGCCCTGCCCCAACACATTGCTTTTGAAAAGGTGTTCCTGCTCCTCATTCTTGTACCAGGAAGATCATTGTCAATTCTGGGCATTGCTTAAGTGAGAGTTGTACAAGATGGTCAGAACTTCAGCTTTAGGAAAAATAAACGTCATCAATTTTTTTCCAAAAAAAATGCCAGGGAAGATTCCATGTAGGACATCATACATACATCAAATGCTTATAAGTCCGGGCTGCAGTTTGCTTCTCTAGTGTAGTTTTCATTTCCTGGGAAAGCATATACCTTTGCACTGTATTTCTTTGTATGAGACATTAAATGTAAAATGAAACTGCTCAAAGATGATGTATGTTCCACTTGACTCCAATATACTTAAGGAGCGTTGCCCATCAGGTTAGAATGACATTCCAGCTACCTGTTGGGAGGCATCGGCTGCTACAGTTGACGTATTGATAAATGTCTCAAAAAATCATACTCTGCCTTCTAACCGGGTAGATGTAACATGACAGCATTGTATGGAGTGAGTTTGTCTGCAGCGGTGTCATCCCACCTGACCTGTCACAGCATCACGCCTGTTGACATAATGCAGCACCTTTGTCACTTTGCATCACCTGTGCGGATGGGTAGCTGCTACTTCTGTCCAAAGGCAGCTCCTGCAAATGTCATTGCATCTGCACACCGGGTCCCAGCAAATACAATTGTTTTCACGTGTCTGTCACCAAGGTGTGTCTGCTCTGCCTGTAGTGCAAATGGATAGTTAATTAAATTGTCTTCCTAGAGCTTTCTAAAAAATCTATTAAACAAAGAGTCACTGGTATAAACAAATAAACCTGGGCCACAGTTTCAGCTCTTTGATCTCTTTAGTGGATTTTCTGCTTTTATCAGGAGAGTGCCTTTAAATTCTTTCTTAATTTGCCACCAATATTTTAAAACAGATTTTTTTTAAAACAAAACAAAAAGATAAGATTTGGCACTGATTATTGTTAGTCTGTTCAGAATACAGGAGGAAGGTTAATTAGCTTTTCTGACCTGAAGAGTCTAGGAGAGTATCCCTGATGACTCACTAATTGCTGCTCAATGCATAATAGTGTCTGTGAAGCAAAGTGCACGAAGCTAGACACTGATAACAATGTTACTTTGATTTAAAATTCTATACCTGCAAGGACATAATGCTGTTTCAGTACAGCATGCACTCCACTGGTAGATCTAAATATTCCCCAACTATTCATTTATTTTATTGGTAATGCTGGTCACCAATCTTAATTTGAATTTATATCAAGAACAACTGTGTTGCTCAGATTGAAAGTAAATGCTGTTTAGGGTATCATTAAAGTATATTCTATAGTACTTTGTCATGCATAATCACCATGTTTTCCATTAAGAATGGTCTATGTGCTTACTAAGTTGACTTACTTAGCTACACTGATAGGGCACATAAAGCATAAATCATTGCAAATAAATAAAAATAAAAGCATTAGTGCATTTAGAAAAAGAAAAAATGTCTCTACACCATGGGAGACAGTGTCTTTGCATTATCTTTAATAATGATTTCTTACAATAAGGAATTGTAAAGAAACATGTAAGTTTCAGAATTGATCAATGCTTATATCTTTCATTTTGGTGTCTATCAATTGACATCTAATTATAAGGATTTTATAAGGCATCATAGATCTGTATTATTAGTTCAGTTAGTCACTAGCTGTCAGCTCAGTCTTTAAAAGCTCACGAGAAATCAAAATACAAATTCACTGTTGATGGATGTTCCTAAAGTGTAGTTGTCTTGAATGGCCTTTTATTTAGAACATCCCTTTCCCAGTACCTAGAAACACATTTTTCATGTAAGATAGCTATTTGATAGTAATGGTGCAACTGTCTTTAAACAGATGTTCTACAGATGCTCACTGGACCAGCTATAAAACACTCTGCAGCAGTCCGTCCTCCCATAATAAATTCCTAAATGAACATTGGAGGTTCAGTTGCATCATTTCAGGTTTGCTGGTTAGTGTTGGAAGATCAAATTGTGAGAACAGTGTCATCATACTATTCGCTAAATCAGTTAACTATAGTGACAAGCTGTAGATCTGACAAACTTCTAAAATATAATCCTGGAGTTTTGGACCAAAATAATAATAATAAAAAAAGTGAATATCAGCAGCTTATAACATAAAGGGCTTTTTTTATTTTTTTATTTTATTTTATTTTTTTTTTTTGTAATTGCCCTGTCATGTCTTACGACCTATTCTGCGACTTTCTTGCTTGCATCTATTCCATGCTTCACTGGATGATAAAACTGAGCCAGACCTATATACTAAAAGGATTTGGGCCCAAGAGGAAAACCTCATACACCCTTGCCAAGACCCAGGCAGTTGGCAGCAGTGATGTAGCCTGGAAATGAAACAGCAAAAAAAGGAAAGGAAAGTTCTACTTCTGAGCTGTGAGTGAAGATAAATAGCTTGAATGACAGGTATCCTTTGCCCACCATCTCTTTGTTAGGAGAGCTTGCCAGTATTTCAGGCAGTAAGAGAACTAGACTGTGGATGAATCGCTTCCCTAGAACTTGCATCTCAGTCACAGAGCAAAGTGTCAGGAAGATTTTGGCTTTCTCTGGGCCATATTGTGGGCCTCCTGTTGCAGGAACACACAAGGACATCATGTCCCTCATACCTCTGTTCTCCCATGAGAAGCCAGTTGGTGGTTGGTACACAAGGGAATGGGATCCATAAATAGTGTGGGGAGCAATGGGGAAGAGCCAGTGATCAGATGATCCTCCTTCCTTCCTTTCTGTTGCCCTGCTCACGGCAGTGAGGCATGTGCCATGGTCTAACATCCCACCCATCCTTACACCTTGACTCCAGACATAGCTAAAATGTCGCTGGTGTCTCTCTGTTGGCTGTGGACAGCACAGACGCAACACAGCTTTTCTGCTGTGTTTTGGCAGACTTAACTTGCAGCTCCTGGGGACATTAATGACATTGCCTCAGCAATCTGCAGGGATATTTAGTACATCAGCAGTATGGAAGCTGTCTCTTTTTCCTGCATCCTTCTTTTCCCTGTCATTACTACTTCAGCACAGATATTCAATAGTATGACAGATAAGGCATTGCTAAATCACAAAATATGTTACCTATATCTTGAATTTCCTGACTTATCTTATTAAGCTACAATCTGTTGCACAGAGTCACACAATAGATAATAAGTTACTCCCATGCTAAAAGCTGTAAGACATGCAAGAAGTGACTACTTTTCTTATCAGTTACACAGCTCTCAAAGAAAACAGGTAATCATGTCAGTTGAATCTGGCATATATTCCTTTTAAGCAAAATTAAAGCAGATGTCTACACAGTACATTGTTGTCTGCTTTTTCTGAAAAGCCATGTGTATTCCATCTGTAATACAGGCCTATACTCAACACATTATCCTATTGTTCATTGTATTTAAATTATTTTCTTCCCTAAAACAGTGTCCCCCGTAACATACAATAACATACGGTAGGTGAAGAAAAATTGCTGTCTCTCCCTGTATACTGATATTACTGACATTTTACACTGTACCTCAGTCACACTCTCAGATACTCAGAGAAAAAAGTTGTTATTTTGTGGAGAAAAAAATGTCTCCAAAGAGTCCAGAATTCTTTGAATTTAGTATTTCTTCAACACTCAACTGTCATGTATTTCTCTCAATTTTCAGAGCAGAATTTAGCCAAGCATTAGTGTGTAGGGCTGTATGTTTTCTTCAGGTTTTTTAAAGCCTCTTCTATGGCAGTCTGAATTATTTCCTGTCCTGCTATGAAGAGACATTCGTAATTTTGTTTATTTGAGCGTAGAACAGAGTGTGATTAGAATCTGGTAATATTTGTGGTGTTAAATATTTTTAGTTGTTTCAAGGATGAACCTGTTAGCATTTCTTTTTTTAATCCTTACTATAATTCTTTACAAGACACTGAGAGAAACTGTACATTTAATTAAACCTTCCCAACAACTTTCCTTTTGATAGATTTTGAATTGGGGTGATGAAGATTTGCTCTGTTTTCAGGCCTCTGTGCTGTACAGTTATAAATTTCTGCCAAGTCCAGCAAGATTATTTATCGTTGCAGTGGACCTTTGCTCCATGGTGCACAGCACAAATCCGATTTCCTCTGCAGACACTAAAGTATTCTCCAACATGGCTGAAATTAGCTGACTAAAACTTATTTACTCTTCACATTGCTATACCCTCTAGCATTTTGTAAAGTCATTATAATGACATGCATAGAGAGATCTGTTGATTCGCATTTAATTTTGTTTCTTAGAATTTACTTGCTCATTGCTTTGAACTGTGGTGGCAGTTACTCTATATTATGTGATTTATACTTTCAGAGGTAAGACATTCTGGGCAGGAATTTTAATCTTATAATCCCACTTCTCTCTATAATTTTGGACACATGCTTTAATCTATATGTACTAGTACTAATGTTTCAACAGTTTGCTAACTGCAGCAGTAAATCAAGATTCAAATGAGCAAGAAGAAAACTAAAGCCTACTGCTTTTTACAAGATATATCTATGGGCTGTTCAGGTGAGAAGCATTCTACTGCCTCCTATGCTGCTGCCACTTTGTCCAGTGTCACTATGGAAATATATAATCAAAATGTACCAATAAAATAGCAAAATAATACTGTTTTAAAACAGGCAGCATTCTCCAGGTGCAAAGGACTTATTTAGCCTTCCTACCCTGCAGAGCATTATGCAAAAATGCTGCATAAATTCCTGGAGACGTATAGATAAATGAAGGGGCACAGAACAGATGTTCTGGATGGAGGCAAACAGCACTTTGGCACAGCTTAGGCTGGTCTCCATTTAGGCATCTGCTTTGGTACACAGACAGCAGGAATAACAAGTCAGTTAGAGAAAGAACAGAGAAAAAAGCCCTTTTTCTTGGTCTTTTCTACATTGAGGCGTTGAAACACATGTGGGTTGTTTTCCCCCCCCCCTCCCATTTTAAGCATCCTTATGCACATCCATGACTTCTTCAAGCCTGGGTCTCTCAACTAGAGAAGTTACAAGCCTGAGTCTACCCAGCTGAAACAAGTGAAGCCTTTACTGAGCTTTAATATAAAAGCAATCAAGCCCTAAACTCTACAGCTGACACTGGGAACAGATCAACACCCTCTCTTGCGCTCTCATGTTATATAAGCAGCATCCCCCTTAGAGGTCTGGCTCTAGAAAGGTCTTGGCTGGCCTTAAGCAAACACTTTTGTAAGTAGCATGTGTTACTGCTAGCCCAAGCACCTAAGGAATCTAGGCAATGCTGGAGAACAACCAGAATGAGGAGGTAGGAGAGCATTGTCTCCTTCAAAACTCCAGAGTATGAAGGAAAAAAACATTAAAAATATTGCTAAGATATCTTCGGAAGCAGTAGTCTTATCTGGGAGAAATGATTATTTTTTAACTGTAATTGTCTGAAGTTTCTTTTGTTCTCAGTGCAGGGTGCTTTGTTTTAAATGAGTAAGTGCCTTGCTTTCAAAAGTACTGCTTGTCAAGGGCAGCACGGGGAGGAAGTTTTGCTCTCCCCAGTTGCTCGGTGTGAGCTTGTGCCAGGGTTGTTTAATTTTCCAGCTGAAGCCTGTAGGTAATTGAACCTGACACCACCTGGCAGAGGGTTCCACCGAATATCTCTTTCAGTGGGTAGAGGTGTTTTTATGTCACCCCTCATCACACTGTCTTAGTAACGAGGATGCATATCTGCTTTGGGGTTTCTTTTTTGTCTCCTATCTTCCCAAAACACTACCTAATCCTGAAGTAACAACACAGCAGAGGCAAAAGATATGCACTAAAATGGGGTTCTTATCTGCTGTTTTATTATCCCATGCAATATTCTGGCAGAAAATTACTTTTTGAAATGTGCTAAGCTCCTTCTTTGGCTCTCCAGGGCTCTGTTCACAATTTTCTGTAAGTGATTTTTGTTTAATTTGTAGCAATATGGGGATAGATAGCTTTCACCCTGACTGCCATCAGCTTAATTGTAGCTATAGGAAATGTAAAGGCTATCTGATTTTTTTTATTTTATTACTGAGAGTGAAATAATGGGGCATTGTTTCCTTTCTGTTTCAGTACAGCACAGTGGCAAAAGTTCTCTCCCAAATAAATTCCTCATCTTAGTATGAGCTAGAGGAAGGCTGTGTTGCTTGTAGTCCTTGTTCCTAATTACTAAATTGTTGTGTGTAACTCAGATCTGATAATAATTGTTAGCGTTAGTTACAGGTGTGTAAATAGGAAGGCTGCTTTTTTATTTCCTTCCCCTAAAAGCTACGGAGAAGGTAAGTGTGCAAGCAGGAGCTGGCTGCCTTCCCTTGGACAGTTGGAGTCTTTTGTGCACATTCACATCCCCAAACAAAATGGGGGAAAGTAAAATGGGAAAATGCACTAGGTTCTGCAAAAGGCCTAGGGCACAGGAGGACTCATGCAGGTGCAGCTCAAAGGGGACTTGGCATCAGAGGCACAGACTGAGGAGCTGCCTGCGCTGCTGCGGGGTCTCTGAGGAGAGGAGCGTCCCCAGCCCTGCCACAGGGAGCTCGGTAGTAGGGCCATGAGGGAGAGCTCGGCCTGGAGGCTTCCGCGGGGCCTCCTCTGATGCAGAGGCCTCGCCTTCCTGTACAGAAAAAGTAGGTTTCTACTCCTGTCTGCGGCATCCTCTTCAGAAAGAGGAAAAAAAAGTCTGTGTTCTCTTGTATGTTTTCAAAAGAACAAACTGTGTTTCTTAATATACAGTTATACTCTCAGTACTTTCATTGGGTTGACTTTAAGGCCTCAGCTCACTTGTATGTCTAGCTTGACTGCCTCACTTCAAAAATGTACATAGGCTAAAGAAGAAAAACTAGAAATATAGAGGGGAAAACTGAAAGATTTGGGATTGCTTTGCCTAGAAAGTAAAGTTTCACTTTTCTGGTGCGAAAAGGAAGTGATTTATTGGTTTCCATTGGCAAAGTGGATGGCAAGAAGTAATGGGCTTAAACTGTAGTAAGGAGCAGACACTAGGGAAACAAGCTTTTACCTTTAAGAATAGGCAGGCAATGGCCTCAAAAAGGGAGGCTGTAGATTAACTGCCACTGAATATTTAAAATAAGTGTTGTGCAGATGTCTGAAATGTTTGCTATACATCCTGTCGTCTGTGAGAAAGGATGATTTCCACTTGTTTTTGTAGGTTGCTTAAAGTTCCATTTTCCTGTTGTTGTGGGGTTTTTTCCTTCATTTATACAGATGGAAATTACATAGAAGCATGTTTGTTGTCAAGTAACTCTCCCTTTAAGAAATGTCCTGTTTAAGAGCTCTTGTGAACAGTGGTACTTTCCTGAGCTGCAAGGGAAGAGGTTTGGGGCTTGGGTAAAAGCTTTGAAACATTCCTCTA
>JAVCKT010007295.1:0-18454 GCA_032273925.1 Rhynchotus rufescens
AGGGGTACAATGTTTGTAATGGGTACAAACTGGAACACTGGAAATTCCATTTGCATAGAGGAATAATTTCTTCACAGTGAGGGTGACAGAGCCCTGGAATAGGCTGCCCAGGGAGGTTATGGAGTCTCCTTCTCTGTAGATCTTCAAAATCTGCCTGGATGCCACCCTGTGCCAAGTGCTCTAGGTGTTCCTGCTTGAGCGGGAATGATCTCTAGAGATTCCTTCCAACCTCAAACGTTCTGTCATTCTATGATTGAAATTGATTTTTCAAGTTCTACCTAGTGATTATTCTGAGTTGAGTCTGGCTGCTTTTTTCACTTATAACTGTTATTGTCATGCTGAAAGCCTGGATTTTCGTTATTCCTGGTTGTAGTGGAGACCCTGGGTTATAGAGGCAATTCATTGCTGCAACATGTAGCTCTTTTTTCTCCCTTGTAAAAACTATTAGTTATGATCCCTGTGAAGAAGCATCCCACCTCTACTGATCCATGAGAGGAAGGAATGAGTCAGTGCAAAGTCAGAAAATTGAATTAATAATTGCAATTATATAGTTACTGTTATTAATTTAATTATTACATCTTCAACAGACAAGATTAACTACCCAGAAATGCTTTATAATGAATAATAATAATAATAATAATAAAAGATATTTAAGCACTTGTTTCTATTAAAAGTATTGTTTACTATGAAGACAATTTCTCTGAATTTCTGTATGGTTCATCCCAATTAAAAGTATGGAGAAAGACAAATAGAAGGAACTGAAATCACTAACATTTCTGCAAGAGAGGAAATCTAATTCCTGCTGTGCTCTCCAGTTAACCTCTTGAGAAAACCGCAAAGGAATTGACACTTGTAAACAGAGTAAAATGAAAATGAACCCAGGCTTTTATCATCTTAATGCAGTACTGTCTCAGATGCCCGGATCAGGAGATTTCTCTTTCAAAAACTGTAGCAACATTAGTGCCTGGATTAGAGCTAAAATACTTTGTGGAACAGCCAGCCAGACCTCATGTGTATGAGTAGCTTTTGAGAGTCTTGTTCTAGAAGACTTGTAGAATATTACAAAAATACAGTGCAACTCTAATACAAATATTTCCTCTTCATCAATCATTACAGAGAAATCATAAAAAACACTGCTGCACTCCTGGTGGTATCTGATTCAAGCTGATGATGTCATTCGTTTGTATAATGAAGTCTGAAGTGTTTGCTGCATTGTTTGTCAGAAAACAAAATGAGAATTTCTTTCTAGTACACAGTCTAAATGGTATCTTTTTTCTTTTTTCTTTTTGCATAATTTCTATAAGTGGTGGAGCAGTAATACAAGAAGGGATGTTATCCAGAGAAAAGCAAGTGTTGTCTTTTTTTTTAACCAAGTAGATTTCTTTCCATCCTTTGGATGGAATAAGTCTTGTACATTTTAAAATCCAGTGTTGTGAATTCCTTTACTAGATATGTTATGATCTGTATCTGATGTCATGATATGTATAGATATGTTAGAGATTACTGATGTTTTTCCCCATATGGAAAGATTGAAAATTTTACACTGACTTGGTAGTGGTAGTTGTCTTGCCCAATTCTGATGCAGAAAATGTATGGTATTAGGCATTGCAAAGTGGACAGATTCTCATATTTTAGTCCTGGGAACTGAGGAAATTAGAAAACATTTGTGGAGATGATTTACAGACTACATGGTCTGTTTATGTCATGATTTAGGTAACCTCACAAAATCCTAGATATATCCAAGATTTTGTTTAGATTTCAGCTCATGAAAAATGCATGTTATCATTTATAAAATTTAAAAACTCAGAAACGAACATTATTTTCAAGTATTAAGAAGCTTCTAAATATTAAGATCCTTTCCCTCTCCAAAAACTAGGACAGAATGATATGAGCTACTTGATTTTGTTTTGTCCAGTACATTCTTATTTCATATACTTTTCTCTTCTATAGGTGACAAGCTTATGTTGGAAGACAGTTTCAGAATGTTTGGATGGAAAGAAGTTGATCTGGAGCAACTATTTTTGGTGAAAATAGTTTAAAGTATTTCTCAACTTTTGTGATCTGGTTGCTCCAGATGATTTTCTACCCTTGTAATTAAAAAAGCAAGGGGAACTTTCAGGTGTTCTATCACTCCTTTTTTTTTTTTTTTTTTTTTTGACCAGATTTCCTCTAATGACTTTTCATCCTTTGTGTTGTGTAGCTGGTTTCTGATTTGTTTGGTCTTAGGAGACTTTAGAAAGCCATCTCTGAGTTTCATGAACCTATGTGCAAACATCTACTGAGTTGAGCTGATACTGAAATACTATAACCAATCCTTTATTCTCAGCAATGATTAATTTGAGACTGGCAAATGAATTTGAATCTGAGATTGAAATAAATATTCATCCCTTAGTTTGGGATTGTGAGCTGGAGTGCATTTAGGTATCACCAGAACAGTTTGTTCCACCAGGGGAGAGTTCACAAAAAAATGGATGCTTTCTACAAAGAGGACTTAGAAATCCCCATGGACGAAGAGGCTTATTATCTCATCTTATTTGCTAAGGCCATGTCTGGAAACATAGTGAGTCTCTTAATACATTTTAATTTTAAAGCTTAAGAACACTTTCTTTCTCTCTCTCTATATATATCTATATCTATAGATATATAGATATGCATATAGAGATATAGACAGAGATATCTATAGATATAGATATAGATATAGATATAGATATAGATATATATATATATAGAGAGAGAGAGAGAGATAAAAAAAGTGTTCTTTATAAAAGACTTTCTTTATAAAGAGTTTGTGTGTAAGTTTTCCCCACTTGATTACTCCAAATGCTCTACAGATGTCTCTGGTCATAATAATAAGCCCAAACATATAATATTCTCTCTTTTTCCTCCGGCCAAGCTGAAATTGCCATAATCTCTCTAAGGCACTGAGGCACCTCTGCCTCACTTAGCTGCAGCCAACCCAGACCTGTGTGCAAGTATGATTCTATCATTATATTACTAGCTTCAGATGAACCACTGAGTGAACGTACATCTGCTATATGAATGGCAAATGGGCTTGGGGCTTTATTTCAAACATATGTTTATGTAGTGTAAATGACTTGTATTTACACATGTGTCTTACGCAATTATGTGTGTCAAGCTAGTGAAATATGGCTGGCATTGGAAGTCTTGGTGATACAACTGATTTTCAGAAAAGATGCACAGAGCTTACATGCCACAAGAGGATTTGTACAGCCTCCTACACAAGCATAAACAGGTGGGAGATATTTTTATTGAAGTTTTGACCGGCTTTGGACTGAGTAATTATGCTAGATTTAATATCAACTCATTGATCACACTCTATAGCCTGGTTGAGATTATTGCTATTCCTTTCAGTGTGACAGTTAAATATATTAATGGGCAGTCTGGGGTGAGATTCACCTGAGTATGTGTTGAACATACAGGCATGTACAATTCAGCACCTCACAGTAATCTCCCCTTGTAGCCAGTGGAAATTCAGAAAGTATAGTAGTGTATAGTCTCAGTAGTATATTCTTAGTACCAGTCTCAGTGGTGCCCAGTGGTAGGACAAGGGGCAACGGGTATATGTTGCAATGGGTATATGTTGAAACATAGAAGTTCCATCTGCATATGAGGGAGGAAGAACTTCTTTCCTCTGAGGGTGACAGAGCACTGGGAAACAGGCTGCCCAGGGAGATTGTTGACTCTCTTTCTCTGGAGGTCTTCAAAACTCACCTGGATGTGACCCTGTGCCATGTGCTCTAGGTGTACCTGCTGGAGCAGGGAGATTGGACTAGATGATCTCTAGAGGGCCCTTCCAACTTTAACCATTCTGTGATTCTGTGATATTCATCTCAAACAAAAGTGTATGCTCAGTTCGGTGGGATGTTTGCTCCCCAAACAATACTTGCTCTACTTTCTAGATCTTCATTGACCACACAGAAACCTAGAGATAGATATGCTAGACCTTCACTAAGCATGACTGAATCTATATTAAGGTTAATTATACTTGTTAGATACGACTTGATTTGGTCCACTGTTAATTCTCTTTTATGTGGCCACTCATTTCAATCTCAATCTCAATCTCAATCTCAATCGCACTAGGAGACTTCCTTTCTTTTTTTAAGAAAAAAAATGCTTCAAAAGGGCAGAGGAAACAAGGATTAAAAGAATGAATTACTAGGAATAAAAGAATTAACTGTGTTCAGATAAAAAGTAGTAGTGGAATTCTTTGAATGGGCATAGAGAAGGCAATGTCTGGTTTAGGCACTGGTTGTGAACTGGCGTATCATCTGTATATACGTCCGGGTGGATCTTCATTAACATTATGCTATTTTGAAGGGGATTATCATCACTTTAAAGGCTAGGACAAAGTAGAAACAACCAGTGATACTACTTCTCCTCTTCTTGCAGGTTAATATGAGAGTTAGCATTTCTCTTCTAAAACTGATCTCAAGGATTTTGTTGTCAAGAATGGCCAGCATTCTTGGAAATTGGTTTTACTGGTTTGGGTTCTGGAATACTGCATTTTTTCAATAAACTACTTGGCTGATTGTTGTCATGCTTGGTTAATACCATGGCAGAGGAGGCAGAATGCAGCTTAAGTAGCAGAATGGAGTCCAGATTCCCTCCTTTTTATTGACTGTTCAATGTCAAACCAAGAGTGCTGCTGTACCTTGAAGATCTTAACAGTGAGGGTTACAGAGCACTGGAACAGGCTGCTCAGAGAGGTTGTGGAGTCTCCCTCTTTGGAGATCTTTAAAACCCACTTGGATGCAGCCCTGTGCCACGTGCTCTAGGTGACCCTGCGTGTGCAGGAGGGTTGGACTCGATGACCTCTGAGGTCCCTTCCAACCTTGGGCATTCTATGATTCTATGATTCTATGAAGATTGTTTTAAAAGAATTCTTCCCATTCCAGCTGCCTGAAAATTCCTCTGTTTTTGGTGGATGGAAAGAGGCTTTAGACAGGTTAAACAAAAAAAAAACAAACAAACCAACAAACAGAAGAGTCTTGAGTTTAGGTGTGTTTTAGCCCCCAGACTATTACCCTATTTTAAGATAATCACATGGCACAAGTTAGGAATTTTATCTATATTACAGATCTGTTCTCAGAAGATTTAGCAATCTCCATTGCAGCCTTTGATAATTCAATTAGTCTCTCAAAAAGTTGGGAGTAGCTGATAAATTCACTTTAATGTTAAGTCAAGTACCCCAGCAGGTTTCAGTTAATATGATCACTTCTTAGGGAGTATAGCTCTACCAGTGATATCTCCCAAATGGAACCTTTAACAGGGAATACATAGGACTTTAAAACAGATTAAAAGAACTATCTTTACCAACATAGCTTCTCACCGTTAAAAAAATTACTTCAGATCATGGCAGCGATCTCATGCACTTGGATGGTTGTCCGTCTTGTTTAATTTAATTTAACTGGTAACCTTAGTGCCCTCCGCGGAACAGTTTCCATGAATATGATGAATGATCTCAGGGACAGAGAATGTCATTAAACAAGCCAAATTTAACCCTTCACTTCAAGCTTGGTCTTTTGGGATTCCCAAATCCTGTTGGCAGACACTGATTGCTGAATAATAAGCAGGAGGAGATTAACTACATCTGCATTGACTGCATCTTCAGAGGATGCTAACAATAATACAAGCTTTGTTTATGTCTAGGAAATGAACAAAGAATATGTATTAGAAGCAAAAGATGAACAACAGAATTTAATGTGATAAATAGATGCATGTCTATGTAGAAATCAGACAGTAAAGCAAAGCATAGAGAGTGAAAAAAAAAAATATCCAAATAAGAAAATGTTACTTACCATTTACAACCATTTGGCAGATTTTTGTTGACCTTCTGTACAGCATTACAGTTTTGCTAGAAGGAAGGCTTGAATTTTAAATGTATTTGTCCATGTCATCAAAGATGTATGTTGTCATAGTTGGAATAAGATAAGAAAGCATGTAGAAATTCCATGTTTTCTTCTCCAAAAGTAGAAAGTAAAAAGCTAGAGAAATATATCTTTTTCCCTCTGTTGTTTTAAATGCTTCATACTCTTTTTTATTCCACTTTTCTGTTGTTCTATTCAACATTCCTGTTTTAAATTAAATAGGTTATTATATTCAAGGATGACATTTACTTATTGTTTTATAAGTAAAATGTTTTATAAACAGACAAAAATTATTTTAGATTTGATATTTTTAAAGACAGAGACTGACTACAGAAAAATGTAAACAAACTAATTTCTGAGGAACTAGTTCTACAAAACTTTAAAGATATTTTACATAGCCATAAATTTGATGTGTGATATCTTCTGCATTCTAGCTTTCTTCTGTTTTCTAGCTCTGAAGATTAGAAACTTGTATGATGATTGTGCTTCTATACAGGCTAGTTATGTTATTAGGGAACCATCCTTTATTTCTACTTGGTAATTTTATTTTTTTGTGTATTTTTTTAATTTTTTCTTTAATATGTCTTTAGCTTTCTCTTTGATATGTCCTAAAGATATACTAGAACTGATGTATATTTATATCTAAAGATATTTTGTGAATATTAGCCTTACTCTTCTGTTCCAGAATATTCCTGTAAAGTTATAAAATGGAAAGATCTGTACATGAAAATGTTGGAGGCAGGTTGGAATGTCTATCTGCGAATGAATTTGCTTACGCATAGTGTAGACCAGTAGGCTCCAGTGTCTGAATGTAGCTCTGGTGATATATCACAGAAACATTTTATAATGCAGATGCACTCTACAGGATTGCCATCACTAGTTTTCCACTTGATTATGTTTTAAAGAAATTAATGACTGCTAAATATGTGTGTCAGCCTTTTGGAGAATTGTGGCTGATATTTTATGAAGAGAATTATTGACAATATGGAGATCCTTGTTTATCACCCAGCCTGGCTCTATCAGAAATGCCATCATTGAAACAAATAGCATTTGCCAAATTAAATTGAAATTTATTTATAGAAGGAATATTTTTGTTGATGTTGAAAGCTGTAGATTTAATGAATAGAATAACAGAATCACAGAATCATGGAATGTTTAAGGTTGGAAGGGACCTTCTGAACTTTTAAAATAAGAATTTGAACTCAAGTTTCTTTCTATTAATGGAGTAAGTGATTGGTGGGAAATCTAAGCATACTGCTCCATTCCTATACATTTTGGTTTTTTTTGGAGAAGAGAGTATCATACTATGGTTTGCTTTTGAGAATCATAAAATAGCTTAACGTCTGAATCCAAAAGCCAAGGCTAGCAGTTCTGCACTCTCTGGATAGACAAGCAGGCAAGCATGGGCTAAGATTCCTTTCTTTCAATTTCCTTCTTAAGCGAACATTAAATCTATACTTTGGTACTATTTTCAAAAGATCTTTAATTTGCCCTCGAGTTAAAAGGGAAGACTAGACCTTAGAAGCTTTGTGAACTGACCACTACTTCTATACAGCTTAGAGTACAACTGAACCTCTCAACCAACAGAGCTTGTGCTGCAAAAGCAAGGTTCAGTTAGTCACAGGTCTCTCCTTTCTTGGAGAGAAATGTTTTGGCTCTTCTCTGCTTTTACATCTAAATTCTGAGAGGACCTGAGGGGATATCTTGAAATACCCTCCTGGTACAGCTTGTTATGTACACAAAGTATAGATGGTCTGATGCTCCTCATATATTTTACTAATTTCCTGGAAATAAAATAAGAAACAAAGATTCTTCATATAGTGCCCAAATAAAGCAGGTAGCATCAGCGAAGTCACTCCCTTTGAAGTTCTGAGAAGAACTCAGTTGGAACTAGAGCCTGATCCAGAGGAACAAGGGGCATCTGATGAGCTATAATTTGCCTCAGTGAAGCGCAGCAGATCCCAGTGCATTCCTTCAGGCTTTCAAAATGCAGCACTTTGATGCAAAGTTTAATCATAAAAAAAGAGAAAGAGAAAAATATATGTAGTAGTTTGATATCAGATTTGTAGCACAGTATTAGAGGAGAAAGAAGGTTTCTTCACTTTTGCAGGAAAATAACTCAGTGGAAAAGTACCATGCATCTTGATTTGACTAGATGATGAATGAATATTATATGGAAATCCTAGAGATAGTACATGCGTGTTATCCCTAGTATATTACTTTGAAAAGGGATTTTTTTTTTTTTCATACCAAATGGGTAGGAATATTAGGAGCACAGTCTGGAAGAGGGCATTCAGCATGCTGAGTTAAGCATCTAAATTCCATCCATTGACCTGGGAAAATTGGACTCTTAAGAGTTGTGAAAGACAATCTGCTGAGTGCTGAAAAGCTTCATCCAGCTAATAGAGAAAGTTAGAATGCTTCTAACACTAAATGGGTAACTTCACATCTCTAACATCCTACATATTAAGTGAAGATAGGTAGGCCTGTTTGGGAGGTGTTTTAGATCTGGACCTACCACAGGCATCCTGAATGGCTCTTCAAAGCCATCTTTCACCATTGTACATAAAGACAGCATGAGAATTCAAGGCTAATTTTAATCATTTAATCTCTGTTTCTTGAATTAGATTAGTCTGTCTCTTATAGCTGCTGTTAAGCGTGTAATGGAAGGATTCAGAGTCTGAGCCCACTTCCTGTGTTCTTCTTTTCCAAGATTTTCAAGAGCTCTCCCAGAATTCCTTAAATGCTAGATTAGCTTAAATTCCCTCTTGCTTGCCTTTCTGTTGCATGATAGGAAAGATAAGCAAGAGGGCTGAAAAACTATATCAGAGACAAGCCCATATGTGCTTTCTGGGAGTCGGTGTGCACTGTGGTAGCTGCAGGTTAAACCAAGTCTAGTGAGGTATCTGTAATTTAATTCTTCAACTTCCAGGGTGTGTTTCTGTACTGTGCAGGCCAACACATTTCAGTAATTCACAGTAATCATTTAAACAGAACTTAATATAAACTGAGCAATTAGGAAGGATCACATCAGGTTTAGAAATAGGGCTCTTCAGAAGACCGAAGTGTGGGAACACTTTTTTCTTTTTCCCTGAATTGCAAACTGACGCAAGTACAGTTGCCTAAGCAGGCCTTTGCTTTATGGTCTTGTTCATAAAAGGAAATCTTAGCAAAAGAAACAAGTTTAACATTATATATATTTACATACACATATATATCTATTGTGAGCAATGTCAGATGTCAAATTCACTGCAGTTTTTCAATGCTTTTTTCTTTCCTCTCCCCAGAAAAAACCTACTTATCTATATTTTCTCAGTTAAAAACATCTTTCACTTTGCCATTTTTAATGTGAGCATTGATGCAACTGTTAAATTAATTTCAGAAGATCTTCATTTTTTTTCATAGCATTAGTTACCTCTATCTTTTAGAGTATAATTTTTCTGCATATGTTTACTTGCAAAACTAGGAGCAGCTTTTGCCATGATCTTTGATCTTTTTAAAATATTTGACATCTCAGATAAAGTGCTTTTCCTCAGTCTTGACTTTACTGCCAACAGTGAGCTGAATAATATGCTAAATACATAAAGTACCTCCTAATAGAACCTGAAAACATTTATGACATCTATTCAAAATTGATCCTGCTTTGTCTGGCAAATAATAAGGTCTTGTGAAGTCTGATGTGGGTGAAAGAGGAAGGAGGAATAAATAAGAAAAAAAAAAGAGTGAGAAAAAAATGTAAAACAGTTCCACATAAACTATTTCTAGAGGAAACCACTCTGTTTTTTTAAGAGACTGTATGAAATGCCAAATGATATGCTAAGAAAAGTGCACAATTTCTATTTAAAGATATTCAGAAGTAAAATATTTTGCTGATATCCATAGTACAGAGCTTTTTGCAAATCTTGCCAATGATGCAAAAATAATTCTACAAAATCACACACATCCTTTTAATTTATTTCCTTTGTATTAACAACCCAGGTTAGAGTTTTTTACATGGTAAAACCAGGGGCAATTAAGACTGTTTAACACAGAGACAGATGCCAGATGTATGCATGTAGCAGTTACAGTGTAAGCATATGCATAGTATCAACTCTACAAATACTTTGGCTCCCTAGACACTCCACAGTTTTGAAGCTAAGGGAGGGACTGGTTTTATGTTATAACATTTTCCCTTGGTGGTAGCAAATTAGCTGCCTTGTATCCATCTTCAGCTCGAACTTCAGAGCCACTTGAGAGCTTGCAAATATGTTTAGAGCTCTGCTAAACTGCTTGTTATATACCTGAGAAGTATGGTACATCCTGAACATGTACAGTAACAGGTAGACTAAAGGAAAAAAAAAAATTTTATTTTTTTTTCCCCAACTCTTTTTTCCAACTTAAATCCTTACATAATTTGTGCAAGGTCAGATTGACCCTTGCTTTCACATATTGTGAAACACACAGGTTTATTTCACACAGGTTTTGTCTCCTGGAGAATTAAAGAAATTCTATTTTTCAAAAAAATCTCAAGCAAACAGAAAAACAGTCTCCCCTCCTCCCCTCAAAGAGCAAAACAAACCAAACCAAAACAAAGCTAAACTACTTTATTATTATTACTATTATGAAGCCCAGAAACTTTTTTTTAAAAAAAAAAAGATGAAATAACTATTGAGTCCCATTTTTCTCTGCTTCTCATTACCTGTTATACTAAGAATCAAGCTAAAAATGCCTGTAGATATCTTATGCCTTTTCTTCCCAGACAAGAAAAGGACTAGGAGGATAGGGCAGCTATTAATATCAAAAGCAAGGATATTACAGTGGAAATCATACATGGAACTGTAAACTAAGTTTACATCAGTGATAGGTTCCAGTAAATCAAAAGACTTCTGAATACCCCCTGATTTTCTTGGATATCCTGTGCATTAGTGTTCTTAAGCTCCATAGATTCAAAATTATGATTATGAAAATAAATATATATATAGAAAGCAATCTGGAACTCAGGGTTCTTGGTGAAGTATCTGGGAAAGTGAAGGCATGAATACTCTGAAATCATCTTCAGTAAGTTTCTCTCAAGAGATTCATTTACAGTTCATATAGGACCTGAGAATATATTGACTCAGCTTAACTATGCAGTTCTCTTTACCAAACTACCTATACTTGTAATATCAGATTCCAAAACAGCATTCTTAATTATTCTTTCTGACTGATCTAATTGGAGCAGCACGCAGGAAGAATGTGAAGTAGCATTATGAAACTCAAATTATTGAAAGAATTCAGGTGATTGACAAATTGGCACATGGGGAATTCCATCCTGGAAATTGATTTTGAAGGTAATAATAAAAGATACTACCAACAAACTGCTAAACAATAATCCAGGACACCATTTAACCTAACAATAATATTCAAGAATATGCATATGCTGTATATCATGGCAAAATAAAGTGTTGAATCTTTTTTTTTTTTTCCCTATATGTCCTTTTTTTCCATTTTATGTCCAGGTGAGGGTTCTTTGAGAAGGCTGGACTACTGTATAGCCAGCGTTTTTCTGAAAGCAGAATCATGAAAGGGCATTTTGCCTCTTATTCTGTCAGATGCTTTTTGCCTCCCATGAAGTCCAAAGTGTATGACCCTTGTGCAACATCAGCCTTTTGAAGTAGAGAATGATACTCAGTGGGCTTTTCCATCTATCAGTGTAAAACACACATGGTCTTGTTTTGTCTGGTAGAAGAGATTTTGAATGTAAATCCAGACATGCTGGCAGGAACATGAGGGAAGCAGTAGTCTCTCGAAAGTAGCCAAATTTAGGATGGCTTAGTTTCTGAATTGCCTTTGGATTTTTTTTTTTTTTTTTTTTTTTTGTGAGTCTTCATAAAGGAAAACTGATAGCATTTAAAATACTTTAATGCAATGATTCTATATTGGACAAAACCATGCTTAGACACAGAACTTCATATACTTCCCATTTAAGACAATCAGGATACAAACAGAGCCATTGAAAGGATATAGAAAAAAGATTGCTTCAGAAATCTCTCTTATTTCCCTCAGTGGCATCCTCATCAGTCAACACCTGTAAATAAGTTGTCATCTCCAACTTTTAGGGAAGCTGACAAAGCAAAAAGCTCAGTGTCTTCTAATTAAAGATTTGAATACTGAAATAATTGATAGACAGGGAAGAGGACTCGGTGGTGTAACATATAGCTAATCATTGGTGGCTTGATGGTGTGACAGATGGGGAAAGCTTCCTTAAATTATGAAGTTTTCACACTGGCATGCTCAGGAACTGCCGACAGCCTGATTATATTTTCATTAATGTTGTCTTTCCTTCCCATTCATAGCTTTTGTTTGCCATAATCACTTGTTGACTCTTGCCTGTAACTGTACAATCTATTATTAGTTGTATAGGATACGGCACAATAGGCTAGTTCCTGACTGAATTCCTAAGCATTGCCACAGTACAAAACAGAGCGCTAGGATTTACTAAATATTACAAATTAGATATGGAAATTACCACTGTTACAATTATGACTAGCGCACAATGAAGTAAGTCAATAAAAAAAGCATGTGAATGCCATGCGATATCTGTAAATGATTGCACAAATTCGATTAAGTTTCAGGTTAAGAGTTATTCCATTTTAACAGGCCATTTTAGAAGCAATTTCTCTTTAAAATCTGTGGAAGTACTTTGATCAGGACAAGGAAAATATGCTACATTAAAAATGTTCTTTCCGACAGATCGATCAGCAGAGATATTCTCATCTGTTAACTTCTCCAGTTTTCTTTCTCTTCTTTTCCAGGAAACTGCTCGTGGGCTACAAAGGTCTACTGTTTAAGAATGTACTGTTTTTAAATAAGGGTTTATAAGACAAACCAGTAAAGTTTCTCCATAAAATTCCTCAGATGAATGCAGGGCTGGCACAGACAAATCCTACACCTTGCTCCCTACAGCAGTGGGCTGGAAAGCTCTTTCAATGGATGGGAGAGAGACCATAGTCACTTTTCAACTTTCCTAGAGTCTTTCAGCCAGCATAAGCCAACAGGCAGGAATGACAGTAGGTCCCAGATTTTCTGGGAACTTACAGGCAGATCTTGGAAGCCAAATCTGAGTGTTCATCCTAAGCCCCTTACTTTTCTCATCTAATGGGCAGGATGGGGGACACCCTTGCTGGTACTCAGAATGTCCCTACCTCTCTGAATAATTTCAAGGGCCATAAGCTCTGCTTAGATAGATTTTTTTTTCCAATGGGGAAGTTTTGACATTGCTGGGAATGTTGGAAGCAGAGCCTATCCCTGTCTGTGACTCACAGGTCTTATTTGCCTCCAGAACAGCAAGGCAGAGGCCAAAGACCCGTCGTTGGGATCTGTGGACCAGCCCGCTGTGAGGAAGGAAAATTTTCAGGTAATGGAAATGTTTTCTTGCTTTTATGCTATCTTTAAATACAAAAATACGATTGCCACTAAATCATAAATGTGAATTTAAAGCGTACTTCCATGAAAAAAATGTTAACTGTTCTGTAGTGTTTAATGCTATTCTACAATATTCCTGTCATATTTATGGTCCAGGAAAACTGTGAACTAGAATTAAATCCATGGCCCAAAAACTGTTTATTGCTTTTGAAGTACTTTATAGATTGTCAATATGAGAAATATATTCTGTTTATACCATAACCAGAAAACTAGCAAAGAAAAGCAAGGTAGAAACTCTGAATTAGGATTACAGACCTCAAAAAGCTTTTAGTTCTAGTATCAAGAAAAGACCTTGTGATCCAAGACGTTTTGCAAAAAGTGTCAACATAGTCTTATTTTACTGCCAGTCATTATGCCATTCTGAGATACCTAATTTCTTTGCCTAACTGAAAGGAGCCTTTAAGCAGCCAAGCCAATATAAATACTCAGATTGGAGACAGCATTGTTTAATAACAGCAAGCATGTGCATAGAAGCATTTGTTTACCTCTGCTTATTTATGTCAAAATCAATTGTAATTAAGCAGAAATCCAACCTCAGTAGTAGTTCTTTAGCTGATTGTTCTCATCAGAAGTGTCATGTAGCCCTAGTGCTTAGGACATGTTAAAGATGCCTGTTATTTTCCTCCTGTAATAAATATCTACTTGCTGTCTTGCCTTTTTTTGTTTTCCTTTTTTTCAGTAAAGGCAGTTGTCTACCTTGAATCATAAATATGACACCATTTCATATCATTCTGGGAGGTTTTCTGGTCATATTACAAGAATTATTTTCTCTATTTTTTAAAGAGGGAGTTACTTATTTTCTCTTTTGGAGATATATATATATATTAGATATATTGTCCATCTGTTTATACATATGTACATGAAATGCAGGTCTTTCATTTCCATTTCAAGATACTAAAATATATAAAACTTATTGGTTTAAAACAAATGCTGTTTTTCTCACATAGTATGTTTGTGGTTAGGCTTGGGATATAGATGCTACAAAGAATTTTAGAACTTATTTCATTATTGAATGGCAGTTAAATGAAAATACTTCTAATAATGACTTTGAATTTACAAAATCAGGTGTCAAATGAGCCTTTTTGCTAGGCAAGTCAGTGTGAAGTCCATGCATGCATTCAAAGGCAGATCATTTTCTTTGTAATGTGAGACAAAGGTCACAAAAAAAAAGTGAATTGTCATTCACTGTGTAATGCAGTGAAGAACAGAGCACTTCAAGGGTGAGGGTGGAGAGTATCAGCAGTCTAGAACTGTATGCTTCAGAGAGAGGAACATTCACATTTTGGGCTCGGTCCTTCAGTCTAATTTTCATTTGGAGCTCTTAGTCACTGAGCCATTCCAGTGAGCTATTCCTTCCAATTACTGATTATTACTTAGCTTCCATATTACTAGAGAAGAAGAGGCAAGGAAAAAAAAGGTCTGTTAGATTGAGGTGTTAATGCAGTAATAAAAACTAGGTGTCACCTGTGTAAAGAGAAAAAAAAAAAAAGGAGTAAATGAGAAAGAGAGATATATGAAAATTACACTAGGATCTCCTGTGACAATAAAGCATAATAAAAGCTTATGACATTTTAAAACATTCAGTGTTATTTATGTACATATTTAATCATAGCCTTATTTAACCTTCATCCATGAATACCTAGCAATACAAAACTACATTTTTTTATATAGTCTGAGTAAAAAGATCTCAGGAAAGAATGCACTTGAACAAACACTTACCAGGTCAGACTTTATAAATCATAATAGACTAAACTTTGTCTACATTGCTCATGTGCAAAAAGGTTTAGAATATGGTTATCTTTTTTTTTTTTTTTAATCAAAATATGTTTTCAAAATGTCACTAATATTAAATTATATTATTAAATTATATGCAGTACTAGATTTATTACATTATATACAGACTAAAGTGGTTTTCATATTATAAGCTTAGGACATGAAATATTTTGAAGTATTACATGTTTGTATGCTGAGGTTTCATGTACATGGATTGTTTACTTTTAATCGACTTTTCACCATTATATGTGTGTCTAATTTAAAGAATTAGTGTCCAATTAAAGTGAAAAAGTAAAGTATTTATGAAGCCAGTTATGCTATATTGTTAAAAAAAAAAAAACCTTGCATTTTGTCTTTGTTATCATTATGCAAATTTCTTATAATTAATGAGTCAAACTATGATATCTCAGCTTCAGCCATTGAAAGGAGACAGCTATCTAAAATATTAGTTAATTAACTTTATAGTGCACTACCGTTAGGATGAAATGAGTATCTTTATTAAATTATGTTCAAAATATTTATGAGAAAAGAGTAGGAAATAAAAACAAAAGATTTTTTTGCTTTAAGCTTGCTGCAGAAGGAAGATGTTAAATATAGTTTCTCTGGTAAAATAGAATAAAATGTGAAAGGTATGTCATATTTTGCACCAAAATACATGCCTTGTTTGCAATTTATATTTTGCCAATGTAAGTTTCTTCCTACGCCATCTTAAATTTTTTTTGAGTATAAATTTTCTATCTAAGTGGCTGTTGTTTCCAGATAGCTTGTTTCCTTTTCTTTCTGTGGCTGATAATTTAGCAGTTCTATTTTTGTGTATCTTCTCCCTAAAGTGCATAAAGCATTTCTGACTGTTTACCCTAAAAGCTCCAGAGAGTTAGGAAAACCTCCAGGCTGCTTCTGTTTATTGTACACTTTTGGACTGTCAAGGGTTGTAGAGATAAATACTGATTACTCTACAGCCTTGTGTATAACCTATCTATATGTATATGCATGAACACATGCGCACCCCTATGTGTACATATAAATACATACAAAGGTACAATATATTTACCTTTGAATTGATTCTGTTATCTCCTAACCACTAATTTAGCCCTTGGTGGGGGTAGTTCACTTTGTGTTTATAGTCTCTGCTGCTGCTACAAAAGCTCCTATTAGATTTTCTTCACTTTCTGCTGGCTGTAACCAGAATTACAGGCTAAAGGTGAGATGAATAGTTTATAGTATACTCAATCAATACTCAAACTCTGTCAAACTCTGCTTTGTAAGATATGACATAAAAGAGTGAATTAAAAAAAAAAAAAAAAAAAAAAAAAGCAGATTCTCACAACTAGAATGCCAAAGTTTACTCAGTGCAGGTGGTTTTCACTTCAAGGTCATCCTGTATTCATTTCCTCACAAGACTGTCTTCTCCTTTTTTTGGCTTCATATTTAATTCAGTCATGTCTAGGATACCCATGGAGCAGAAATGGAAAGTTAGTCAATACTGTGAGTATGAATGCAAGTATAAAAACTGCTTTAGCAATTGCAGGAAATGAGATCGGAAAGAGATAGGAGATGCAATATATAATATATGATATATCTCTCTTTTACTTCAGGAGATTGCCAGTATATTTATTGTCAGGAATGAATAATGCAAATATTGCATAAGAGTTCCTCACTCCCAGTGTATATGGATACACATGCATGAAAGCCGAGAATTTCAAATCTTAAAACTTAATTGTTTACAAAATTAACCTAAGTGGTTTTGAAAATCTCAAAGCATAGTTTTTGACACAGGACTGAAAACTCTATGAAATCTCTAGTTAACATTCTGTTAAATGTTTTCAGTATCTGAGAACTTTTTTGATCTTTTCATCTATAGCTTGACCATTTTGATCCGGGAATAATTTGTGTTAATTATTTTTTTAACAAATATAGTTTTGTGAATTTTGCTAAATATAATTTTGCCAATGCAAGAGTGGGAAAAAAATCCTATTGTCTACATTATACAATGTGTTTTATATTTTTTAAATATATGTTTAATTTAGTTTGAAAAATTGTTATACACACAGGAATATATATTTAATGCATTTTTAGATAATATGACACAAGCAGTACTGGAAAGGTAGGAAGAACTGCCTTCTTGATCCACCTTTTCAGTGGTTTGAGGAAAGAGCCTGTTATATACTGAAATCCTCTAAAAGGTTTCCTACTGATACTCCCCCGATACAGCTCTTGACATATCAAATATGTTTAGAAAGTTTACAGCAAGTGCTACTTTTTTTTTTTCTTTTTTTTTTTTTCCCTATGAGAAGCAAAGAGGAATCTCACCTTGATGGAATAATTAAAAATGGAGAAAGCAGCAGAGAGAGACTTGGTCAACAGGTTCAGAATATTTTATGTAAACTAAAAAATGCAACATTTTACAGAGTTATTATTTTTGCCTTCTGTTAAAAAGGGCCCAAAATTATGCATAAGTTGACACAAAAGGCTTGCTAAGTTTGCAAAATTAAACAGCTAGTTGGGAAATGGATTAATTGTTTAGGGAGTCCCTTACAAGTGCCAGAAAGCTTTTGTCTGCAATGTCAGGCATTTTCTATGTAATGTAACAGGAAAACAATTTTAGAAATGTGCTAGGGAGAAATCTAAACAAGCCAACTATTATTTCGTATTACTACACAGGTCCACTTTTAAAGCTAGATGCTGAGATTACCACCAGTTCACTCTGTAGGATCAGGAGGAAGATAAAAAGAGTAAACTAAATTATTAATGTGCATTGGTAAAATGTGAAGTTCTAGCATTACCATTGAAAGAGCTTGGTTATAAGTAGGGTTTGATTTGTGTTTGTTTGTTTGTGTATTTATTTTTCTGTATAACAAAACTTAAAGCCTGACTAGGAGTTGCTAAAACCATGAACCTTCCTCTCCAATATTTTTGTCCTAGTTCTCTTTTTAAACTGCAAAATCTTTTTCTTGAACTCTTCATTGTTTTGTCACTATGTTACAGTCTCAGTGTTGGAGGTATCTTTATCTCCCTGTTTTTCCCTATGCTGTACAATAAAAACAGTATGCAGCTTATTTTTGCTAGAGTATTTTTACAAGTTTCACCTTTACTTATCTTTCTATGCAGTCCAAAAAATCACTCTATGTTTTCCTCCTTCCTTAGCAGAGTAGTTAAATACTCTTGTTTTCTTCTTTTCTTTTCTTGTTTTCTTCTTTTTTTTTTTTTCCTAGTCTTATAATGATTTTAGATTTTTAACTTTTCAAAGCAAGGAACATATATATGTTATATAAGTTAAGGGAATGGAACATCTCTCGTACGAGGAGAGGCTGAGTGAGCTGGGCCTGTTTTCCCTGCAGAAGAGAAGGCTG
>JAVCKT010007296.1:6417-17410 GCA_032273925.1 Rhynchotus rufescens
GCAATGAAGAAGTGGAAAACTCTGCACTTTTATCTTTTTCATCTCTAGTCCATTGGACATTGCTACGACTTCAGATGTTTCGCATCTATAGGACCTCAGTCAACCTCTGAGTCAAGGCGAGGGGAAGTTAATTGAGTTTTCCTATTTGCCTGCTTTTGAATTGGTGAGTTCTTGTGAACGATTGTGGGGAGCACTAAAAAAATGGATTTGGAACTTGGCTACTTGAAGATAACTGGTAGAGGAAATGAATGTTTATGTGTGTGATTTGCACTGTACCAATTAATTATATCTTTTACAGGCCAGAAGCAATGCAATGGACTCTGAATAGCTGCCATTTACAATTCTTGCAGATTTACTCAATGCAATGTCTTAAAAATGCTCTGCAGGTTCAGGTGCACTAAAGGAAAATTGGAAATCTTCGTAAATATCAAATGCAGAGGAGATTTCTACCACACGAGTATAACCTATTCACAAACGTGAAACACAGAATGGTTACATATGTGGACAAATTGCTAGGGAGAAATCATTTGGTCTCTCTAAGCCTCTACCTTTTTTAAAAAAATGAAATTCCTGCCCATGTACTTATATTGAATTACTTAGCATTGCCATTCTGGGGAAGAGCCCCATATAGATGTTTTTTTTTTTTTTGCAGTGTGTTAAAGACATCTTTATACAGGAGCAACTTGTTATGGTGAGTTATCTCACTGGGTAGCTATACCACTGTGAAACCTCAGGGTTTTGGGCGCACATGGGCCCAAAGTCTCCATGAACACACATATACGTTAGTATAAATAAATAGGCAGACATTGTATACTCACTTTCAGATGAATTAAGTGAACATTACCCTCATATTATCATACTTAAAAGTAATTCAGATTTGAGGCTTGAACTGCTTAACAGTCTTCCTATAATCTGGAATCGATGGAGTTTTCAACAAGAAGTATTATCCTGTTTTTCAAAGGTCGAATAAATCATCTTTAAGCTCACTGAAAGGTAAACACACCAATGCCTGCATAACTTAATTCTGAGTTTATGAGATATCCTGTCAATGGGAATAAAAAGAACAATCATAAATCCTAATGAACACAAGCATCTCATTCCTGGGGTGAGGTGTGTGTGGCGGGCTTCCTCTACTGTTCAGTGCAATTTGTCTAAAACTATTATTAGGAAATATTAAATCAAGTGGGAGTATAAACCCCAGCAGCAGAATACTGTAACGCAAGAGCATTTTCCACTAGCCAGTTATGAGATTGAGATCTCATATGAGATATGAGATATCTGAGAAGGAGATAGAAGATGCATCGGAAGATATCTTCAGTGGTGCTCGATGGTGCCGTTTTGACACTATGTAAACAGAATTGTAGTTACAGATGAAAAATAACTGGAGAGAATTATTGCCGGTTTTACAACCATTCCTTTTGAGCTTTTGTATATTGTTATTTTAGTGGCTGTAAAAGTATGCTAGAAAACTCTTTCAGCACATTCATATACATATATTTATGAATATGGATGTATACATACACACATATTTACATGTAAGAGAAGTCCATTGTAAATACATGTCATTCTATAAAGGACTAGACTGTGCAAGAATATAAATGATATTTTAAAGACCTTTTCAGCAAAGTGCTTAAATTATAGGCTTTCATTTCTGAGTCCTGGTTGTATTGAGATCTGACTGAATGTTAACAAAGATGCCTTTAAAACAGAGATTATAACACCACTTCATGAAGCAACATGAATGTCCTCTGCAAGCAAGGGCTGCTAATGAAGAAGAACGGAGCTGCATAGTATGTGATGGAGAAGCCTCTTCTCAGCCCTGCAGCCCAGAGCTCCTGAGCTCAATTTGGGAATGAGTATTTTTTGGTGCTAGGACACACAGGAAGCCATCGGGTCAGCTCTTGCTGGAGTTCATCTCTGTACAACCCTGGGGCTGAGGGCTCCTTCATTTTCTTGCCTGTGCTCTTGCCTGTGAAGGCAGAATGGAAGGTGGGAGTGCTTAAGAAATGGGTCTATGTTTTCATGTCGGGCAATTCAGTGAAAAGGATCTGATCCAGAGACTTGTCTGTCCATAGAAACCTGCCCAGTGACTTAAAAGGTGCTCTGGGCAGAGTGCAAAGCCAAAAGAAGAAATACTAAAGCAGTATTTTTTGATAGTTTGCTTTACTCATACTGATTAGCCATCAGAAAGTAAGTATCTATATCCTTAGTTAAAAGATGCATCGAAAGATGCACATGAAGATGCATCAGGCCCTCTGCATCACCGCTTTGGTACAAGTCTGAGAGCAGGTAGTAGCTTTTCTCTGGGGACGTATGCTGTCCTGGGGTACCCGCATGGCTGTCCCTTGTGGTCATGCGCTGATCCCCTTGCTGCTGCTCCTGGTCGTGTTCAAAGGAAAAGACTGGTGAGGGCTAATGCAAACTGGGACTAAAAGCCGTAGTTTAATAGTGGAAGTTTGGAAATGGTGAAAACCTGCAAGTAGATGTGATGTGTATGTGTTTTGGGGGGAAGAGGGAATAAATAGACATCTTTATTTTTTGTCTCGTTTTGTTTTCCCATTTTTAAGCTCTCTGAAGATAAATACAGACAGATTTCCATTCATTAAAGAGTGGTATTTTGGTAAAACACCCCCAGAAATCAAGAGAGGTTGATGTTATTTTAAATGGCCCTTGTCTCCATTTATACTAAGCAAACTGAGCCTGGGGTTTGTCCAAAGCAGAGCAGAGAGACCACCAAGTAGTCTCATCAGCAGAGCACTAATTGTGGCCATTTATTATAGTCACTTATCTGATAGTAGCTTCTTTATCTGTGATAGTTTTACAGGGATAAAACCCACCAGGCATTTGCACTAGTGTATAAACATGTTACCTTGCGGCAGAGTGTCTGTTACTTACTGTCAACACTTGCCAGCAAAAAAATGCCTATCTGCAGCTTATATGAAGTAATGATGAGTTTAATATGCTCCAGTGAAAGCCGCAGAATAAACAAGGCATCACAAGTGTTTGCCTTGTCTGGCCTCTTAAACAAATAAAGGTGACTGAGAAGTACAAACACCACCAGGTTGGGGCTTATCAGTGTGGTGGTCACAGCGTCGCTAATGCAGACTCCTCTGCAATTGAGGGCTGCCTGTCCTGCAACTATTGCAGTAAATATTGAGTGAGCGCCTCAGAGGAGACACGAGGCAAGGCTCTTCCTTAGGCTCCTTCGTAACTTTAGTGCAAAGCTGTAATGCTATGGCCATTCCAGGTCTAGTTCTGGGCTGTGTGGAAGGATCACAGAATTACGCTCGGCACCAACATCCAGCAAAGAAAATCACTCCAAATTATTACTATTATTATTTTACCACTGTTACTGGATCAGACTGAGCAAAATCATTTTGCATGTGACCAAAATTAGTTTGATTGACAAAACTTGATGGACAGGCGGACAAAAATTGAGGATGGATACATCAGTCTGTGAGTAGATCCTTTGTTAAGGAATCATCCCTATTAAGGAAGGCACTTAACATCATCCATCCCCTGGCTGACAATAAATAAGCTAGCACTAGCTTGGCTGCAGTGTTGATCTTATGATAAGTGATGGAAATACATCCCATTTGTCTTAATGAAATATTGTGGAGAAGTGGCATTAGCTACCTAAGACATTTTTTTAATGTCAAACATTGTAGGAAAACAAGGGAAAGAAATAGTTTTAGATTGGACATTTTGTAGAGGATCTTATTTTAATGATTGAGTCTGTGAGAGTGGATCTGCATAGGCACACATATGCTACACAAAAATTGTAATAACTTCTACAGTTTGCAAAGGTGTTTGGAAATCATCAGTACCAGACTTTTGCTTCATGGGGTGTTATCAACTCTCAGCTTTTCATAGTCAGCACATCATATCCTCTGTGCAAAATACCCCTGTGCTTATTTTACTTGCAACAAATATGAATTCTCATGCAGAACTGCCCTTCCTGTAACTCAGACCATCAGGATGGGAGCTTCCTGCTTTGTTTTGGCTGGAAACCGTGAGGCAATGGTTGCTTCATCATCTCTCACAATGAACAACAAACTCACTTGAAAGCTTTACTGTCTGCCTTCAGGATGCTTATTTCAAATGTCGTGGACAGACAGCTGGATTGTTGGGTGACAGTATGGCTTTGATTTGGATCTAGAAGATTGTGTAGTCTGGAAATTATTTGGAGGGATAATTTCATTTTGAATTGCTTTGACATTGTAAACAAAGTGACTCAGGACCAGATGAAATGTACTGGCAGAACCACCCACCTGTTGGCTATGTCATTCTGAAAACAGATGAATGGGAGGCAGAAGTATCTGAAAGATCTTGTGGTTGGAAAGGCGAATGTAAGACCATATGAACAGGGAGAACTTGTGGTTTGGGGGGGGGTTATCCAGTCTGCTTAGGAGCAATCCCATGTCTACACCATTGAGCAGCTCTCCTAATGAGACAAAGGAAAATTTTGTTTATCTGCTGGTGGGCAGAAGTTGATTTTGCATCAACATCTGCCATCTGGACAATCTACCAGCAGGCAATGCAAGTGGCTTAGGGGTTTTATTGCAGCTGGGATCAGCTAGGAGCTTGTACCCTGTCAGGAACCAGAGTTTGAAAGACATGGTTTCTCATCAAGCTGTTTCTCATCATTAAGATGAGAAATACACGCTATGCCTGAGTGTATTTGCCACAGTACAACTGCAATCTGTGACAGACCATGCATGGACCCAAATCACCTCACCAAGCCATGGTGGGTACATGTGTTGTATCCCTTGCTCCATACTAGAAGAGCTGCCTGAGCAGTGTGGCCAGCTTAAGGATTTCCAGCTCGAGGATCCAGCCTTGCCACTCGAGGCACAAATCTTGTCCTTGCAATAAAAAGTATGCCAGCAAGAAGTCACCAGGTGGCCTGATATTTTTACCATTGAGCAGATATCCATGATTGAGGTCACTCAGTTCAGAAGTGTAAAGATACAGAGTCAAATTTCTAGCTGCAGTTAAGGGAGCTGTGTATCAGCAAAAAATATGGCCCAGTTTTTCTAGCCAATAGCTCAGCAGACCCAAACCTGGATATGAAAGTCAAACTCTTTGCACATGCAATCAAAACTCAGTGGTTCAAACTAACTACCAACACTGTCGATGGTGCATGAACTAGAGAAGAGCTGGCTACATTTCCCAGGGTTACACAATTTCTAAGCTGCTAACAGAGTAGAAAACAGGAAAACAAGGTATTATTTTTTGTCAGTAAATGAAACATATCTGACTCAAATTTCCTGCAGAAGACAGCTGATCCATTGAGTAAAAGTGTGTCATTTTTATAGTCATTCCTCTGAGCATAACCACATTTAAGAAAGCCACAAACTTGAATGGCAATATGATTTTACATGAAAAAAAAAAAAAGAAAAAAAAGATTTAACATGTTACTGTACATTTTCCCTGGGCTGCAGGGGAACTGTTTCTTGCTTAGCTGTGAGTTCATAAATTACCAGCTTGAGTTCATGCACTCTCATATTTCAGGACAGAGCTGTTTTACAAATAATGCTACACAGTTATTCATAGGGAAAACTGGGGTACACAGGGAAAACATTAAAATAGCACAGATTAGGACTGCAGGAAAACAATACAGAGGAGTGGGCAACTGATTCTGATAAAGTTAAAAACCTGTTACCACTTCAGCGGGTGTTGCTTAATCTCCTGTTTTCAGAGCTGATAACATGATCATAAAGTTCACTCCGGGTTGAGTCTTGGCAGAGAATTTTTTTCAGTCCAGAAATGAATTCCAAATATAAATAGCAGGACTACTATTAATAAAGCCTCCGCCTTTCAAAAGACAGAAGTGCAAATAAATGCAAAATCTGATTCATGGTAAGGGCTGCTTGGATCCAGGGAATACTTGACTTTGTAAAAAAATTTGCAAAGGCAGAAGTACAATATATCTGTTATGATGGTACAAAAATATACCTCTTGCACTGAAACATTTACACTTCTTAAACAGAAGGATATAAAGCAAAACCTAGGACTTACTTTTTATTGCCCTATGCTCATTAGTACTACTGCAAGCAGATAGCAAGGAGAAGTGAAGCTCAGTTTGCAGTCTGTTGAAATCAATGAGCTTTGGATGTAGCTCTTCAACCAGCTAAACTCTGGCACCTGACTTGCAAGGGAATGGTTACAAAAATGGTCTAACAACGTCTAACAATGGCACTGAGTTGGAGTGAGATTTTCCTGGAAATACTGCTCTTCCCTTCAATGAGGGTCATTCGCAATAACAAGAGAACTGAAATTCCTTCTCTGAACAGCTCTGGAAGAACAAGGCAAAAGTTTCATTTTCTTAAGCCTGGAAACCATTCTTCCCTGATGATTGTGTAGGAGAATGTATTTGGAAGATGGGACTTTTGGTCCCAGCTCTGTAAGAAACTGCTTTTGCTAAATCTTTCTATTTTCAGCATTTCAGTTCTTCATGTGAAAAAATAGGTGCAATGACTTTTGTTAAGCAATTTGTCATGCTCAGAGGGAAAAAGTGTCATGTAAGTGCAGTGTAAACAGCTCAATCTGAATGGCTTTGAGGCCTGGCTTGGTGATTACAAACAATGTCTCTCCCAGTACTCCCTAATTTTTTAAATCCAGCACTGCAGCTGTGACTGTGCTGCAGTAGTTATGTAAGACCCCATTTTCAATAAACTGTTCATAAAGGCGTAATGAAAACTAAACAAAACTGTCATAAGTTCTTAGTATGGGAAGGGGTGGTTGTTTCAAGGTGAATCCTCTATATTCAGAGTAACTTTGTTACTATTATTACTAACTTTGTTAATATTAATATTATTAATTGTTAATTATTTAAGTAAAGTCTTTAACTGTGGATTAATTACATTTTTTTATTTCAAAAATGTAGTTAATTATAATCACAATCAAGCTTTTAGCTTTTCAGTAATTGCAAGTGTCATTTCTTTAGTTAACTACAACTTTTCACAAGTTATTTCTTTAACTTTTAAACCAAAACTTTTATTCAGATAAGTGGCTATTAGTATCTATTCGTGACCTATATTCTCTCTTCCCTCTTCTTCCCCCATCATCAGCTGCAGCTTGCAAAATCAGCTTCCTTAGGAGTATTTTGATGCTTTCGCTGCATGCCAAAATCAGGAAGTATGGTACATACAGAAAACCAGACTTCATAAAGCTAGTGAGGTTGAGAGCAGTCTTTTATGTTGTCTACTACTTGTAAAAGTAACATGCTTGTGTCACAGTCATGCTAGCATTTATGCTTGCAATCTAATTGAATTAGAAACCTACAACACATTATACATATGATTGTATATGAGCCTATGGGACCACAGATAGATAACATACAGTGCATAGCAAAAATCAACCCTCAGTCATGTTATTTTCATATTGCACCAGCACCATGCAAAAGCTGAAATGGACCTGAATTCAGGTAAAATAAGTAATAATCAGAAGAGTCAGGCCCAACACTAGAAGACTATTCTAGTGTTTAGGCACAGAGGGATGGATTACATATTTTTAAGCCTGAATTCCATCCCAGAAATGTGTTTAATCCCCTTTTTAATACTTG
Source organism: Rhynchotus rufescens (assembly GCA_032273925.1). NCBI lineage: Eukaryota > Metazoa > Chordata > Aves > Tinamiformes > Tinamidae > Rhynchotus > Rhynchotus rufescens. Next base: position 13,985 of record JAVCKT010007296.1, read on the forward strand.
TATATGTGCCAATAACATCTTTTTATTTGCTCCAGCAGCAGCAGCAGCCGTTTAGTTAGATGCTATCAACTACTTCTTCATTTGGTTGTCCTTCGCACGCTGATAAAAACCACATAAGATGCGGAAGAGTAACCTTAAACCACAAGCTTACCCTGAATATAATAGGATGCACCTTGAAACAATTTTGATGTCTCCATTGAAATCAGCTTAGGTTAAGCCCACATAAATAGTGTCAAAGGGGAACACACCCATAACGCTCTGGGAGATCATGATAAACACTCCTGATGTTTTGCAGCTGTGTTCATCATCTGTGCATTTCACAATAAAATTTTACAAAGCATCCAGACACCCAGCTGGTTGTATTCACTGGGAGATAGTTTTCTCCACAAGGGCATTTCACTCTGTCTGTTGCTATTCTGTGCAATATCTCCCCTACCTTCTGTCCGTATCACTTATTTCTTATTAGGTATGACAAACTGTGGTAATTTTAGATGTGTCAGATTTAAGGAGCAAATTCTACTTGTTAAAATATGACAAGGCCACTCCTTACCACCTCCCCCCCTAAAAAAAAAAAGAAAAAAAAAGTATTTCCATGAATAGAAATTGTTTCCAAATTAGTTAATTTGGACCAACAATTCTTAATATTTACCAAGTATTTTTTTGAATTAATATTTGATTATGTCAGTAATTCCACTCTAAAGTTACTATATCTTGATTCTGAAAATTCTGCATGCACAGTAAAGTGCAAGTATGTGAGTGGTCATATTTCTCCAACTATGCTATCTGTCTGTACTGAGACCTCTAATATCCTGAAAGTTAAGTATAGCTACTTGCAGGATCTGGGCCTCTTTTTGAAAAAGTGAATAAAGGAAACATGAGTAAAAGGACTCACACCTGAGTGTCCTCTCCATGACTGTATATCACTAGCATAATTCCCCTGATGAAATTGGAATTCCTCCTGATTTACACCGAGAGCATTAATGAGAGTGGGTTCAGGTCTTAAGTGCCTGGATTTAGCTGTATTTCTTCTGTTTTCATTCCTTCCCTGAAGATTCCCAGGAAATCTCACTTCAGGGAGATAAGTGCCTAAAAGAATGTTCAAATTAATTTCAGACCTGCCTGAACTGGCCAGGCAGATAACCAGTGAGAGGAAATACCCCAACAAAGGGATTTATTGCACTATCACTGTTCTTTGCCAAGTTGCAACATCTTAATCTTCCATGATGACATTATTATGAACCAGCAAGAGCAGAGACAGTCCTGCGAGACTGCAGGCTCAGCGCCTCGCGGCTTTCCTTGAGACCAGCTAATCCTTGCCGTGGCATAAGCCAGGCTGATCTAAATGTCCCTTGGGCCACCAAGGCCCAGTGAGGCACAAGGGGAATTTCAGGGGGAGCAACTTATTTGTGTCTCCTGACCTGTGACTCTAGTGCCTCGTGATTTCTGTTTTGGGGCAATTATTTTAGAGCAATTTTATAGGATTTTGAATTTTGAGGGGTGGCAAGCTGCTGGAGCACAGAAAGCTGGCATAAAAACCTATGAAATAAACAAAAAAAAAAGGCCTCTATATCCTGGTGGAGACTCAGGAGAGGAGTGGAAGCAGGGGAGAAATTGGTCTTTTTGTCATCCCCATAGTGTCCCTTCCTGGTTTCTACAGTATCTTCAGTTTCTGTTCGTTCTGAGGGGAAGAAAGAGTCCATGTTAACTGGCAATATGGAAAGCCCTAAATAGACCCTTTCTTGACAACTATGTATTGCACCTTTGCCTTTTAACCTTACCTAAATATATAACAACTCCACTTCATCTTTTAGGATTACCATAGTTTCTTCTGATTCCAGCCTAACCGCTTGGCTTGCAGGCTGGGGTCTGAGTTGATCTGGATAGTCCCATCTTCTCCTGAGGTTATATGTCAGTGTTGAGTCTGAGACACATTTCAGACAGTTTGCGTCATTGTGTAAACAGTGATAACAATATTTAATGATGATAAATCTGATTTTCACCACAACACTATAAAACAACGGGCAGAATGAATTATGCAATTTACAGCTAACAAAAAGGCAGCCAAAGGGAAAGCAAAGGATATGTACAGCAAAGAGACAAATTTAGTGGTCTGAGACTATAGTGTCATTTGTTTTTGTGTTTAGTAGCACTTAGCAGTCATGGTGCATAAATAATCTTTATTACAGCGAACTCGGGAATGCTGCTGGTGACTATTTCTCACTAAGCAGGACAACTGCTTCATGCAGTGCAGAGAGGTGTAGTTTGGATCTGGAGGTTTCATCAGTTGCTCACTGGTCCTCCAGCACAAAAGGCCTCATGCTCGGTGACACAAGGCTTCTCCCCACCCCTGGGATGTGTGAAAACTCTGTCCCTCTTTGAGGACACTTTCTGTTCCATGTTAATGAAATTCCACTGTTTTGTTGCTAATCTAATTACTTAAATGATTTTTGAGCCTACAGTCTTTTGAATTACAGAATGACATGAAAGAAAAAGAAGAAACATAACAGAAAGTCACATAGAAAGGAGTTACAGAGACACAAACATTTCTGTCTTATTTTTGGCTCATTTGTTTATTTTAATACATGAGCACAAAAAAGAGGAAGAAAAAATAAGGAGCAGTATCTGTAAACTGTATTCCTTCCTTTTTTTCTCTTCTAGTTCCACACCCTCATTTTCTTTTTACTCATTTTTCTTATTTGTCAATATCAAAATAATTTTTAAAACTCATGATTTTTCACACTCCCTCACTTTTTTCCAGTGGAAAAAAATTCAAGACACAAAATCATATTCCTTAAAAGTTCCCAGAAATGTGCATACTGAAGACAATGAAAAAAAGTTTTGATTTTGAAAATTGAGCACCATTTGTTTTTCTCTGTCAAAGGAAAAGTCCAGAAATCTCATTACAGCAATGCTTTTAGGGAAATATTTCAATCAAAAAAAAAAAAAATCAACATTCACAGAGAGTAAATGCTGAAAGACTGCACCATCACCAGCTGTCACTTTATTGTTGTGATCCAATTTTGATATAATACGTATAATATTACATCCTGTAAGCAAGTGATATAAAAACTCAGTGCAGCGCAGTGCTAGAGTGTTTAGCCTGGAATCATGAGGTGTCCTTTCAGGCTCCTGAGAAGAGCATGGTCTGCTTGGCATGGTCTGCTCACAGCAATGCTTCTGGTGGACCTTCTCCCCTCTCCTGGCCATCCCTCATGGAAGGAAGCAGGGATCCATCACAGTGGTCTGCCTGCAGTGTGGCAAGAGCTTTTAAGCAGCATGCACCCATCTCTGGCAGTGCTGCAAAATCAGTAGCTTCTCTGTCCTTCAGTCTACTCAAATCCACTCTAGGAAGGGGGGGGGGGGGGGGGGGGGGGGGGGGGGGGGGGGGGGGGGGGGGGGGGGGGGGGGGGGGGGGGGGGGGGGGGG
>JAVCKT010007299.1:0-27204 GCA_032273925.1 Rhynchotus rufescens
AATAATAATAATAATAATAATAAAAATAATAATAATTTAAAAAATCAGGTTTTCCCCCACAGCAGCTGGAGGCCGGAAGGCTGAATCCCGGGAGGACAGGGGAAGTCCTTGAGGAACATCTCGCTGCTCATTGCCGGCCTCCCCGTGTCCATGCGGAGCACAAAGAGCTATTGTGCAGGACACGGACTGCGCTGGAGAGAGAGGGGGAAAAGCAGGGATGGAGGAGAATAATTTCTGTCAGATTCCTTTTTTTTTTTTTTTTTAGTCCCACTGGGAGTCTCATAATAATTTAGTTATTAGCAGCAGATATAAAGAAAAAAGAAAAAAGGATTTTCAACTTTAAAAATTTAAGAGTAGGAAGAAAAGAAGTCAACAGGAGAGAAGTTCTCCAAGCTTCAAAGCAGTCACAGATTCCTCCCACCCTGAGAGTATTTTGAGCAGCTCCATTGGCAAAGATTCCCAGGAAGGCCAGCCCTATCTTCCCTTGTCCCTGCAACTCAGAGCCTCCCGCCCATAAAGATGTGTTGTTCATTTATATATGATAATGAGAGCTTAAATGAGAGCTTAATCTTATTAAAGTCTTCATTCTAGGGCAGGTACGTAAGCCATGCACACGAGGAAGCACAAAGTAATGAAAGAGGGTAGCTCAGGATACAGCTGGGAAAACTGAGAAATCACTAAAAAAGGGACAAGAATCAGGCTTGCTGTCAAGAAAGAAGATCTGATAACTGGTATAGCTTCCCCAGCAACAATAACTAATATCTTTAACCATTGTCTCTGGTCTTATTTCCAGTTGCCCCGGTCAGCAGCAACGACGCAGGAGGGCAGGGGCCTGTTCCTTGCCCTGGCCGAGAGAGGAGGTCGGGTTTCCAAACACTCAGCCCTGGCCTCCAACCAGCCCCCACGTCCCAAGTCTCATGCCAAGCACGTCAGCCCTGGTCAAGCGAAAACAAGAATACCCTGAAGAGCAGCTGGAATTGCCCACGTGGAGATACCTGCGGCCAGGATGCCCACTTTGGTGCTCCGGGAGGAGAAGCTGGTGCCCTGGAGCTCATGCGAGCGCCAAGGGAGCGGGTGCACGGACGGGCACCGTGCACGGCTGCTATGGAGAGAGCTGTTCTCGGGCACGGTCGGCACGGGAGCCGCCTTGGGCCCGTTCTCGCTGCAGCCCTTCCTCCCAGGCGGAGAGGATGCCACCTCTGGCACGGCGTTAGGCACGTGCGGCGCCGTCTCCCACCACAGCCTGCCTGTGCTTTACACATATGCGTGCAGCCATCGACAGATGGAGGGAGAAAATTGCCGCGCCCATAAACTGGAGCTGTGGTCACGGCAGTTCACGAAGCAGAAGAGGAAATTCGGAGCCAAAAGGCAGCTTGTATCAGCCAGGCTGGCGAGCACACGTGCCAGAAACCCCCCCTCAGCGTGACCACACCACGGGCACAAGCACAAGCACCCACCGAGCCCCGGGTCCTGCTCCTCTGTTCCAGCAACCGTTCGTCTGAGGCCACATACAACTGGATTTGTCAAGCCCCCTTTTAACAACTTCTTGTCACAGTCCATTACCAAATTGCATATAGTTATATATTCCACTAATTAGGCTTCTAAAATATCATTAACATGTCTCTTGATCATTAGCATAACGTATGAGGCGTCCTCGTTAGGCACGACTCGAGTTTGTTAAGGCAGTAATGAAAAGCACGGGGCTGGTGCTGCAGGAGTTGTGCAGATAGGAGGCTGGGAACATCAAAAGCATCAGCTCTGAGCCGAGAATAACAACCCAATTGGTGAGAGGCAGGAGCAGAAGCCAGCGGCCGGAGAACCAGGGCACGATCCGTGTCTCCGGGCAAGGAGATGCTGCCCATACACGGCACGTTTTCCCTGGCTAGAAGCTGTATGGGAGCAGTGCAGCTCAGGGATGAACCAAGATCATGGATCTCAAACCACCATCACCAGGGCTGGGATCAAATGGAAGCCTCTGTGGTCAGGACTTAAACTCTGAACCCCAATGCAGGCCTTGAACACCCTCTCCATACAAGTGACTGTCCCCTGCAGCCACCCTTAGCCTCCCCTCTGCACCACCAGGCGCTCACCCTGCCCCTCGGGACAAGCGGAGTAACCGGCACGTCCGGACTCGGCAGGACCCGGAGCACACACTGGGGATGGGGACAACGCGGGGCCCTCCAGCCTTGGTGTGAGCACCCAGCCACACCGAGCACCCAGCAAAGTGATTTAAAGCGAGGTGCTGGCCAGGAGATCCCCCGGTACCAACCATGACACAAACTTGTGAGCGCAGCACAGCCAGGGCTGCACCACGTGAAGTCACAGCCCAAGGTTTGACCAGGACAGATGCTTCCACGTCCGAGCCAGCTCGTGTATCAGTGGTTACCACTGTTGCTATAAATAAGCAGGGTTTTTTTTTTTTCCCCCTTTGAGCGAATAACTCAATAAGTCACTGCATGAAAGATATTGTAAATAGCTCCAGCCGAGTGCAAGTTGGGGCTGCTTCCAATTAGCTTTCACTGAGGCTGCCCCCGCGCGCGCCAGCTCTGCGGAGCCGGCTGCGCACACGCGGCCGGGGGGCAGCGCCGGCCTGGGGGCACCCCCTCCATCCACAGCAGCTCCTCCCCAGAGGAACGGGCCCCTCAGGAACGCCACGAAGGGCTCGGAGCGCGGACGCGGCCCGCGCTTTGCCCGCAGGTTAATGCCAAGGCGGGGAGGAGGCTGCGAGGGGATGGCCGCGACCGGGGGCTTCTCGCAGCGGGCGAAGCGCAGAGCTCGGACGCGTGCAGCAACACCCAGCGCCCTGGTGACAACAGCAAGCACAGGGCACAACCTGCTCAGCAAAGCCGCTCCGGGGGCTTCCTGCACGTGCATGTGAGGAGAAGCCCCCCCGGGGCCCGAGAGCGAGGTGGGACACATCTCTGTGGGTGACAGCACCAGCAAAATAACGTCGGGAAGATGGATGTTTTTGCGAGTCTTCACCAAAAAAATTCCTCTCCTATGAGATAACCGCGGCTCTAGACTCTCGGAGTTTCTGCTCATTCACAGGCAGCTCCTTTGTGGCCGCACATGCGCCTGCTTTCCTGCAGCAGCTGGTCCCAATACCGGAGGAGCATCACGGCCAGGAAACTATCACCAGGAAGATGAAATACGGGGCAGGAGACGGCAGGATCGGTTGGTAGCCCACAGGAACCGCAGCCCCGGCAAAGGGGCGAAACCCTCCACGCTCCCACTCAGGAGGGACCCCGAGGAAGCCCCGGGGGCCCTTCTGGAGCGCAGGGACGTGGCCGTGCTCGGTGCCTCACCTGCACCAGGGTGCCCCGAGACCCCAAGAGGGAGCGAGGGAACCAAAACCAGCCCAACTACCATCACTTGAGGCAAGTCTCCCTTCCCAAAGCGCCACGCAGCTACGTGCCAGCCTCATCCCGGCATTCCGGGGCAGCCAGGGACGGACACGGGCTCCTGCAAAGCGAGCAGATGTCTTCATTCACATTGGAGCCCTCTCCCTTGCTTCCCACCGCCCCAACCCCAGCGTCTCATTGAAATACGGGCCCTGGAAGCCATCCATTGTTTGGGGGAGAGGGGGGTCACCACAGCCAGCACAGCACATATTGCTTTTGTTTGGCTCCCGCCTTTCAAGCCAAAAGCAACAATTGCCAAAAAGAAAAGAAAAAGAAAAGAAAAAAGCCCCTAAAGTTAGATAATGCTTTCAGATTCGAGAGAGGTCAGGAAAAAGTTCCAGGAAAGGGAAGAGAAACAACCTTGTTTCAAACCCTTCAGCGCAGCAAGAACCAGCTCCCACAGGCTACAGGTTTATTTTCCAGTAGTTTTTCAAGCCCCTCTCCCTCTTCCCTCCTTCCCGCCGTGCTCCATCCTCTGGAAGCCCAGCAGCCTCCGTCCACGCTCCCAAACGGCTCCGCTGGCCATTCCAACGGCCGGAGGAACCCACGGGTCTGACCTTCCACACGTGGACATCTTTGCAAACAAAACACACACACAGAGAAAACCAGATCAAAGGATGCAAGAGATAAATTCCCTTGGACTTTGCCGTATCACATAGGTGAGAAATGGAGAACTTCACTACAAAAATGTTGCTTGAAGAGATGCTTTAAACTGGCTTCTCTACAGGAGCAGGGCTCAAGACACCCAGCCTGTCACTCCCGCACAAGCAAAGCAAGCAGCTCTTACCAGCACCGCTTAACCAACAAAACTATTCCATTTCAGCTAAGTAAATAACCTCAACAGCAACAAATCCACTCAAATCCTGAAGCTGTTCCCTTTTGATCACCTGGAAAACAATTTCACCACGAACACCACGATTATCCAGTGCACCTACAGTACGAGCAGGACGGGGACAAGCCCTGCAAGCAGAGGGGCACCAGCTGCAGTGAGGCTGGCTGCAGATTCTGCTGGGATTTGCCCCAGCTTTTGAGTTCAGAGGTTTCCAGTCCATTTCCTTCACCCGTTTGGGTCGTGCTCTGAGGTTTCACACTGCCACAATGCTGATTCTTGGGAGAACAACAAGGTCCTATCCTGTTTTCTGGGAATTTCTTTGGACCTTAGAGGACTGGGGAGAGATTGACAGGCTCAGTCTTTGGTTCTACCATTTTTCCTTAGGAAAGCAGCCTTAAGGCCCGTCGCGAGGGAACACGCCAAGTCTGGAAGGAGCATCATGGAAGTTCTCCTGCTGAGCGACACATATCAGGGGTGGCAGCGAGCAAGCAGGAGAAGCGGGAACAGCGGGACACAGGCACCTTGGAGAAGCGGGAACAGCAGAACACGGTCACCTTGGAGACGCAGGAACACTGAGACACAGCCACCTTGTCCTCGGAGCACCAGGCCCCTGGTCTGTGGGCGCACGGCCGGTCCTTTCCCACCACTTCCAGGAGGCAATGGCACCCAGGGACACGGGTGCAACACGCGGGAATGCCGACCGCAGGGACACCAGGCCGCCTTCTCTCCGGAGCCGCAGGAAGGCAGAACTGCCCCGTACAGGGTGCCAGGAGCTCCCCACGCACACAGCAACAGCAGCAAGTCCCTACACTGGCACATCCCCCAAAGCAACACCACTTGTTTTCTCAAGAGCCCCCTCCTCGCTTGAGGAGCACAGAGACCTCCTCCTGAGCAGCGCGGCGCTGGCGGGGGGACAATCCCAGGAAAGGCTCCTGGATGTGGCAAGAAATGGGGCTCCCTGCCGGCCGCCCCTGCTGCAATCGGCTCCGGGTGTTTATTTTTCTTTCAGCAGAACTTGAGCGAGGCTGAGGGGGGAGGCTGCGAGGGAGGACAAACCCCTGGAAAGTCAGGCCTGCGCACGGGTCTCCAAAGGGACTGGCGCGCGGGGTGGGAGGAGGGGGGAGGCCTCTTTTCCAAAGAGCTTTCAATGGGAAACAGATGTTGAGGGCCGAGGTACCGAAGGCAGGGGCTGCCACAGGCTTCCCGGGCTCCCCGCTCCCGACCAAACCTATTTTAATTAAAATATTGAAGTTCAAGCCTGAGGTGAAGCGGGGGGAGGAGGGAAGGCTCCGGGGTTACACGTGCGTTACCTCTGCCCGGGGCGGTGATTTGTGGCAGGGCCGGAGCGGGTGCCAGGGCTGGCAGGGACCGGTCGGAGACCCCATCCCGCACCCCTCCCTCCGGCAGCCCCCGACATCAATCCTGCTGACCTCGAGTGAAAAACGGCCTCATTTCGGCACCGAAAAATAACATTACCTCATGGAGCCGGTGTCAGGCTCCATAAATGCCCCCGTCCCTCCTCCGGAGCGAGGGGGCTGTAACCCAACACTATGAAAACAGCAGCGCCGGAGAAGAAAAGGGGCCTTTGTTGCGGCCTGTCAGCTCCGCTCCTGCCCGGGGCCAGGGGAGAGCGCCCAAAATGGGAGACGGGGAGGCCGCCGCCTCCAGCCTCTCTCCCCTTCCTTCTCCATCCCAGTCCTCGAAATCCCGGTCTCACCCTGGCTTAAAAGCAGGCAGGGATGGAGGGTGGCAGGGTAGGGGGGTTCTGCTAGTCCCGGGATCCGGCCTAAACTCGGCCTGCGGGAGCCGAGGGCAGAAGGAGCCGCCGGCAGCACCCCCGGCCGGGAGGCAGCGGAGGAGAACACCCAGCGCGGCCCAGGCCTCCGGCTCGCCCGTGTATTTTCTCATTAACGTGTAATACGGTTTTATTGTCTCAAACAATGTCTGCTTTCGATCAGTTCCTTCATCCCAGACACCGCCGCTCCGAGGGAGCGGGGCCAGATGGTTCCTATTGCAGGAGTCTTCCCGCTCTTCCCCTCCTCCCGTTCCCGTCGCCACCCGCCCGATAATTCCTTACAAATTCCTGGAATGCCTGCGCAGAGCTGAAAATTAGCCGTGGGGCCGAGCGCCAGGCTCGTGAGGACGAGCTGGGGCTGACGGGCCCGGGCCAGGCCGCCCCATGCACAGGTCCCCATAGGGGACGTCGGCTCCTGGCTGCGGTGCCAGCCCAAACCCGACTCCACCACTTGGATGCTTCATCCCTTCCCTTCGGGTCCCCGATGCCAGAGCCCTGGTGCTTCCACCTCCTCCTCCCGCCTCCCCACGGCCCCGTGCACAGGGCAGCGGGCGGCAGGAGCGGAGCGGAGCGGGACGCTCGCCCCTAATCCCTGCCACGCGCCAGATGCCACCAGGAGCCCCGCTCGCAGCCGCGGTGGCACCCACGCCGCCCGGCACTAATCCCCGCCACACGCGGGGCTGCTCCTCCAAGCCTGGCCTTGCTCTGCCCAAAAGCTACCGCAAAGCGGGGTCACATCGAGGGGGAGCCCCCGGGGACTTCAGGCAGCCCCTGTGGGGCTCCCGGCCTCGCTCGCCCCCTTCGCCCAGCCAGCCTGGCTCACAGCCCAAGCCCACCCGACACACATCTCAATCCAGCAACGCTCACGCTCTTCCTGCCCTCCTTGGAGTAACCGTGCAAACACACATTACTTGACAGAGGATGATTCCTGCTCGCATGGAGCCAGTCCTGGGATGGTGCCACCAGCTCCGGAACAGCCCAGGTCCAGGTAAGCGGGACCTTTGCAGAGCAAAACTGAGCTCCAGCCCTAAATGAAAGCATCAGGGGGAAAATAAGGGATGCTGAAAGCGATGGTTCAGCCTGGAATGGGGCCAGCAGACTAGTATTAACACCCTTAACCTTGGAAAAGCACTACAAGAGTGAGGATCTGGGAAAAAACGGGGGAAGAGAGGGCCCCTTCGCCAAGGCTGAGCTGCCGGCTCAGCAGCCACTGATCTGCCGTGGGTCACCCCACACGGGCGCCAGGCAGCGGGCCCCAAGATCCCTCTGCTCCGACACAACCGGCCGCGTCCCCCGGGAGCTCGGCGTGCTCAGGGTTTTCCTCGCGTCCCTTTCCCGTGGAGCCACAGACACTGATCAGCGACGGGGATATGCAGGAAGGCGGCTGTTCCCAAAGGAAAAGGAGAGCTCCCCGCTTCAGCGGCGAGCGCCTGGCTCCCAGCGCTGCGGCGGCCGCTGCCCGGGAAAAGGCTCCACAAGGACCCAGCAATGGAAGAGCAGCCTCTGGGCGCTCGGATCGGAGCTCGCCGGGGCAGGCAGGGGCTCTGGGGCATTTACCGCCCAAGGGCTGCATGGGCTCTGCAAAGACCAGCTCAACAGACGGGGACCGCTCCGGGTTCCACCAGATTTGCACTGGTGACACGAGACAGCCCCGCTGCCACAGGGAACCCCACACTGCTCAGGAAGTCCCCGAGGCACCTCCAGAACCTCTCTCTCTTGCACACAGCAAGCAGGAAAAGCAAAATACTCTTTCACTCATCTCGTTTTTCTGCAACCATGAGCTCTCCTTGAGGCAAACACCACCAAAGCCACCTCCACCCGGGGAGGTGCCAGGCCACGTGGTTTGAAGTCCTGCCAAGTTCTGAGTAACGAAAAACTTCAGGGGCTGCGAGGCTTACAGCGGGAAGCTTTCTAACCTGCGGGATCTCTCATCAGCGCTCCCTCTTCCAACATCCCTTCCTAAACTTAGCTCACGAGCACCGTGAGGGAAGCTGTTATACGGCCGGACACCCAAGGGGCAGGGCAGCAGAAGGATCCAAAACGTTTGATTTCCACCCAAGAAGCCCGAACGCAGAGGCAGAGCTAGTACAGGGCACAAGGGAGGGCCAGGGGAGTGCTCAGATGCAGGACACCCGGCCTGGAATAGCCGGCACAGAGGCAGGGGAGAGGGAATGAGCCCAGGGCTTGCGCCTTGGTAAGCTGGACGAAAAGGCTGGAAATAAGTGAAACAGGAGAGAAACAAGATGATTTTGGTGATTTTTCTCTCAGTAGCAGAGAAAATGTCACCTGCCACCTTTTGGCATTCCCAGGGCTCGAGTTTGGCTCCGTGCAGAACGAAACCCCAACAAACGCAGAGCAGGAGCGAGCGAGCAGGCTGAAACCTGATCCCCCGACACGCCGCGCTCCGGGTCTGGCTTTTCTTACCGGCTCAGCCAACCTGTACGTGCCAGCCGGGGAGCTCGTAATGGTTCCACCAGCAGAACTTCATTAACTTTTTATACACTCGGCCGCTAATTTATAATCATTAGCGGACAAACCGCCAACAATTACAGCAGCAACACGTAAAGAAGAGAGGGAGAGAGTGTAAAGCAGCAGGGATGAAAACGCGCCCTTGGATCGCAGGGTGGGAAGGAGGGCGTCGGAGGGGGATAGAGCATTCCCTATCCCGGACATTCCTGGAGCTGGAATGTGACGCATGTGGCTTGGAGGGACGGGGGCGACCTCTCCCAAGATTTACTGGTGCACACCATTTCATAAGCCCTAATTAACACATCAGGCAGCAGAAAGGTAAGAGGCCCAGGTGAGCTCAGAGAGAGGAGAAATCTCGGAGGCTCTCTTAAAAACATAAATAAATAAATAAAAAGAGAAAGAGAAAGGCAGGAAGAGGAGTGTGCACATCCCACGCTACCAGCTCCTGGGCCTATCAAGCAAGGCCGTCGTTGCAGGAGAGCAAGGGGAAACCACACGCAGAGACCACGGCCAGAGCTCGCCCTGGTCTAATGCAAGGGCCTGACTGCCCCACTGGGTCACGCAGCCCTCGTCCCTCTCCGGGCACAAGCTGTCCAGCTCTGCACAGGCATTAGGAGATGGTGCAAGCCACAGCCTCGACACTCTGGGCGAAAGATTCCTGAAAATACTCAAAAACTGGCACCAAAACCCCTCTTTGTGCAGGATACAAGTTACCAGGAAGACGACACCGGGCAGGTTCTCTCCTCCTCTCCACTCTTCAACAACGCAGGATGCTTTAACTGACCAAAGAGCAGCAAGAGCTGCAAATGCAGCTTAACGTGCCTGCTGCGCAGGAGCAAAACAAGGAAGCGAAACAACCTGCCCAGCATCACCCGAAGTATCATATCCAGAGCCCAAACCTAGGCCCTGGTCCCCAGACCATGCCTGGGCCCACTCCCCTGCCCCACGCCGGGCAGGTCATCCAGGCGGCTTTGCCGTGCAAGGCTCCTGCACAACAGGACTAACAGAAGAACTGTGTGTGCTCTGTGAAGGCTCCAGCTGGGGCTTCCAGGCACCCAGCAGGGCCTGGCAAAGCCTGGCCTGCCTTTGATCGGCGGAGGGGAAAGCTCCTTTCCAAAGCTCCGCGAGCAGCTCCCGACTTTACGGCCAGGACCAGTAAAGCTGATCAGCCGAGCAGCAAAGCCGTCTGGAACGCCAAGCAGGACCTCTGAAAATAACTGTAAATAAGAAAACAACACGAGGGAAACTGGTGGACTGCCCCCAGCTGCCCTCAAGCTGAGAGAGGGGCAACCCAAGGATAAGCTCAACCTAGGGCTGCCTGCAAGCCCCGTCTAGCCAGGCTCGCTTGGAGCGTGCGGATACGGGCACCCTCATGCCTGGAGCCACCCGGCCTCTCCGGCCTCCATCCCGGCTCCTTCCCTGCTGCTCCCAGCGCCACACCAGCAGGCACAGGATCCCCGGGCACTTGTGCCCACTGTGGTGCTCCCAGCGCCTGCCTCTGCAGACACCAAAGCGCCGCTGTGTCACTGGGGCTCCTCACGGCTGCAGGCGAGACCCGGCTCTGCGGGCCAGAGGGGCCACAGCTCCAGCTTTACCTGGGACTGAAAACTCGGAGCCAGGATGCAGTTGCCCATGCGCTTCTTTTTACCACACTAAGATACAGAAAAACACCTGTAAAACTCTTGTTTTTGACAGTTACCATCAATACCCATTTTTCTTTTCTTTTGTTGTCACATATTTCTCCCTTGGAGAGCACTTTTCCCTCTCCTTAACCGCCACGGAGCACCCATGTTTTAGGAAAGCCTTCACCCAGCAGTGCAGCTCCCAGGGTGATTCAGGGGATCAGGCCTAAAGCTGATTCAGATGCAAATACAAAGCACTAATCCAGCCTGGGGTAACCCCGCAGCTCCACCCATATGGCTGCAGTTGCAAGATGATGGTGCCTATATACATATGTACACAGGGATGCCAGCAAACTTTTAAGAAAATATTTACATTATCTGCCAAAACACAGAGCGAGCTGCTAAGGTGATTTTCCTTTGGCTGCTCAGCATCCACAGTGCCACAAAGAGCTCGATCACTGCATCTAAGAAAAGCAGGGAAAGAAACGCTTACGATAAGCTGTCGTGCAGTCCAAATTGGGTAATACTGCAGATCATACAATTAAAGACTGAATGGCAGGATATGCACAAGAGGAAAAGTGGAGGTTGTTCGTAAAAGCTTCACTTTGGCATTTCCTGTCTCCGAAGGCGCAGCTCCGGAGCGCACTCGGCACCTCCGTCGCCCCTCAGCACCTTGTGGCTCTGTGGACCTTTTCCCCGTTTGAGCTTGTCCATTTTCACCAATCTTTTAAATAAATTGCCAGAAAAAAAAAAAAAAAGAGCAAAACCAAAATACTCTAAAGCCCAGCAAAAGCAAATTCACTTTCACAACTTTCAAATACAATTGCCCAAATACCCATTCCCTGAACTTTACGTTGCTTTGACTATAAGCCCATACTTAGGATCAAGATTTCTGTAACATAACACTGAAGTCAAACTTCAGAAAACTTAATTAAAATATGCAAGAGCTTAATTAAAATATGCAATTTCAAAAAACACAAATTCGAGACATTTTCGTTTCCCTGTTTCCCAAAAGCAAGCTGAAAGATAGTTGTCTTTGCAGCAAGATGTTGGGAAATTGAGCTGCACAAATTTGAGCGTTTCTGTCAACCCACATACACATTACTATTTATTTTCCTCCTCGAGACCTTTCAGTCTGGGGGGGAAAAAGCCCTCATTTTTGCCAAAAGAAATACGGAAGCTGGCAGTACCTCCCAAGCCCAGAGGCGGCAGCTGATCCCAGCACGGAGCGACCCCAGCACCTGCACAGGACGAGGGTCCCTCACAGGGGTCCCTGTCCCCCTTCCCATTCCCAGTGGATGCAGGAATCCCAGGGGATCCTGGAGCCGGGGAAGAAGCCCCCGGAGGCGGCCGGTGAAGGGGAAGGCCCTGGGTGCTGCTGGAGGCTCTCGGGGGGCAGCTCCCGCAGAGGGGGCCGGGCCCGCTGGCACCATCCCCTGCCCTAGGGGCTCCTCTTCCAGGGGCACGCGGATAGCAGGCGGTGAGCACAGGACCCCCTCGCTCCCGGCTGGCGGGAGACACCGGCACGGGGCGGGAAGGCGGCGAGCTGGAGAAAGCAACGCGCTTTTCACCCCCAAAGCAGCCGCAGCATCGGCAACGCCGCCTCCCGGGGGCGCGCAGCCTCCCCTCGGCACCTACGGAGGGTCTCCGCACTCCCTGCTCCCCACATCTAGGAGCGCTCCCGCAGCGCGTGGGTGCCCGGGCCTCCCGGGAGCAGTCCCGCGGGATGCGGAGCCCTCGGAGGCGGCGGGCGCCGGGGCTGCCTCCCGCGCGCGGCCCCGCGCTCCCGGCCCGCCAGAACAATCCCGCTGCAGGCAGCTTTTGTGAAGCCTCCAGCCCCGAAAGAAAAATGATGGGTTTGAACTCTTAACCCCGCCCCAGAAAAGGCTGGAATTAAAAGAAGGGGGGGGTGGTTTATGACTAAGTATGCAGATGGGAATACTGTAATAACAAGAGGCGAAATGTTTGCCCAGCAATTCTGGGCTCGCTGTGGAGGAAGGGAGCGCGGGGCCGGGGCGGCTTCTGGCCGGAGCATGACGCCACAGCGAAAGAATCCGGCGCCTCGGAGGGAAGGGAAGGGAGGTTGTTGATAAATGCCGGGGCAGAGGCGGCGAGGGGGGACGCGAGGGCCGCGCCGACGCTCCGCTCCGGAGACGCCGGCGGCGGCGAAAGCGCGCGGGCTGCTGGCGCGGGGCGGCCGCGCGCAGCCCCACACGCGCGGCCGGCAGCAGGAGGGCTTGGCCATGGGACAGGATCCCGGTGCTCTGCGCGGCCGGGATGTGTCCCGGCCGTCCCGCACGCCGCTCCTCCGAGGGCAGCCGCACCCACAGCCACTGCCCGCACTGAAGCAGCAGCAAAACGCGGGTGTCTAAGGCACGCAGGAGTCCCGGCTGAGCAGAGCTCCTGCCCCGCTGCTTTCGGGGCACCTCAAGCGGCTTCGCGGCACAGGGAGCCACGGGCACCTCCCTGGGGAAGGGTCTGCCCAGGACACGCCGTCCTGCCCCACGCAGCCCAGGCCTCCGCTCTCTGCAGGGGCCCACTCAAATGCACTCCCCAAACGAGCACCTGCCCCTCTTCTCCGGGGTCTTCCACGAGATACTCGCTAATTACTCAATGCACAATGTCAATTATTTGCACAGTGTCACACAGCTAGGCAGACCCATAGCAGAAAGAACCACCAAAACACCCAGGTCTCACCTATTACCGGGACCCACAAATTCACATTACACACACAGGGGTGCAACAAAATACACTCCAAGCTCCCTGAGGGTCCACGATAGCAAACCATTTCCTTCCAATGCTCCTGCTATAAGCACAGTGCTACGCCTCCCTCCCTGCTCCAGGATCCCCGAAGCACGGACAGATCCTGGTCCGGAGGAGCCGCCAAGAGCCGCAGGAGCCTCAGAGCAGGAGCAGAAAGGTGTTTGCAAAGGCAGGCAGCGCTGGTGCAGCAGGTGGGACCAGGTGCAGCCCGGCCAGGTGCACAACCCGTGAGGCCCCAGCTCGCGGCGCCCGCCGGGAGCAGTGGGGCTGCCCCACGGAGCGCTGTGGGGCGGCACCGGGGCTGGCAGGCGCCGCCGAGACCTTCCCGGCGCCTTGGCGCTGCGCTGGGAGGCACTGGGTGCAGCCCAGCCTGATGCAACCACAGCGCCCGCCAAAGCCAGCGCCTCGCAGGGCACGAGACAAGGAGGGCAACACAGCCCAGGCGCTTCCCGCTTCAGCCGCAACGAGTGCCAGAAACCCAAGGCACTAACGGCAAGGCAGGAGCGCGGGGAGACTTCCCGCTCGGAGCCGGGGGGTTTCCGAGCACCTCACACCTGCCTTTGCTCCACGGGAACGTCGGTGCCTGCAGCATCAACACACGGAGCTGTGACCGGGCTGGCGGCTCCCGTCACCTCCTGCTTGCCCGCCCAGTTTACCAGGGAAGCCCCTGAACTTGCTCCTCGCAACAAGCACGAGCTCCGCTCGGCCTCCTACACTGGGCACGTGCCCCTGGAGAGGGGCGCGCTGCAGACAGCAGCGGCGCGAGCAGAGGCGGTCGCGGGACACGGGGCGGCCTCGCAGGGTGGCCCCGTGGGGCAGCCCCGTGGGGCACGGTCTCTGCTCCCGCCCGGCGCCTCCGCGGGCCCGCGCGCTGCGCTCAGGTAACGGAGGGCGTAGGAGACTCACGAGAAGATTCCTGTGAGTCAGAAGAGCTGGCCGGGGGCCAGAACAGCGAGCGCTGCGAAACCAGCCAACAACACAGGGCACCCAACGGGGCACAAGCAGCAGCGCCTGCAGCTGGACCCGGCCCCACGGGAATGAGGACCCGGCCCCACGGGCTGGGCTGGGCTGCCCCACGGCACTCAGTTGAGCCCCAGCAGTTTGGGTCATCCCCCAGCACAGCCGACGGCACCTCCAGAGCAGAGCTGCTCACTGCATCCATGGCACCGTATCCTGGGCACTTCCCAGGACTCAGGGAGCACAAAAGAGCTCCTGGCTGATTCCTTTTCAGTCGGCACCGTCTCCTCTCCCTGCGTGTTCCCATATCAGTGTCTTGGACAGTGGGGCACGGAGCTTGTCTCCACGAGGAACATTTGCAAGATCTTCCTTCCCACCAGGGTGGCCTCAGAGCCGCCAGCCCTGCCTCGCACATCCCCGCAGAGCAACCAGGGAGCACGTCACAGGGGACAGCAACCTGTCTGCACCAGGGATGAGCAGCAACATCTGCAACACCGGGACACTTCTAGAAACCACCACGTGCAAAAAGAATGATTGCTTTGCCCTTGACAAATGGAAGGGGGAACCATCACCTTGAGCATGGGAAGCCAAAAGATTTATGCCCTGATCCTCCAACTGGCTGTACCTGAGCACACGCTTGTGCCTAGATGAGGCTCTTCCCTTCCCAAGGGATGAGAGCCCTCCGCCTGACGTGCATTCCCTAAGGATCCCCTCTGCCCGATCCACATTACCAAAGGATCCCCTCTGCCCGATCCGCATTCCCAAAGGATCCCCCCTGCCCTTTGAAGCCGGTGCCCTCGGCTCTGGGGGTCCCACGGGCTCCTCCCGCGGGCAGGATTCTCACACACATCCCGTCCCCAGCCCGCCCATGGCTTTTGATTCCTGTCTGTCACTAAGTGACGAGGACAAAGGGTGAGGAGTCAGGAAAAGGTCTGAGCGACTTTGTTCATCCTCTGGATACGAACTTTGGATGAACTCCGTGGGGAAGGAGGGAAGCCGCGCGGAGCGGGACGCACCGCGCACAGCTCCCTCTCTCCTCCCAACGGGGAAAGAAAAAAGGCGCCTGGAACAAGGGAAAGGGGCGGGAGGGAAGGGGAGAGGAGAGGGGACCGCTGCCCATCGCCATGGCGGCAGGCAGGCCGGAGCGCTCCCGCGCCGCGCACACACAGGGACATTCCCGCCCCTTCCCGGGAGGCTGTTCAATACAGCAGCAGGCCAGCGCGGCCTTTTCTCAAGCAAATCTGGTCGCGGCGGGCCGGGGGCCAGCCCCGAGGGCTGGCTTTTTAAACCCACCAAATGGGAATTTCCTAATAATAATAACAATAATAAAGGGGAAAAAAAAAAGGAAAAAAACCTCCATGCTCTGCCGGGGAATGGTTAAAGTGAAGCTCCCCCAGGGGAGATGAGGGTCCCCAGCGAGCACAGGCAAAAAGCCTCGGACACTGACCCGAACACCCACCGCGGGGGTTTGGAAGCTCTCCCTGCCCTGCCACGGGTGCAGGTACCCCCTTCCCATCCTCCCGGGCTGGGAAAAGCTACTGCCGAACACGGCGGCTTTCCTTGGCTCTCTCCGGAGCGCAGCCCCAGCACCTCCCAACCGCAGAGCCCTGCAGACTCCAAGGAGATGGGTGCAGCTCCTCAGGGAGCGGGAAGAGCCCTTGGGAGCAGCCCTACCGAGGCAGCCGGGCCCGAAGGGGCTCTGGTCAGGGAGAACAACAAGCTGCACGTGGGGTATCCGGACACGAGGAGGGGAAACGGGGCAGCAGGTCGGCGGGCTGGCCCGTACCCCATCGCGGAGAGCGGCAGCCCGAGGAGCCGCTGTCGCTGCTGCGTCCAGGGATGTTATGAAAACGGTAAATAAAAGAAATAGAAGAAATGAAGGGGGACTGGGAAAGAGGGGGAAGAGAGGGGAAAAAAAAAAAAAACCAAAAAAATCCTGCTATGTTATTGCTTGAAATCCAAGGAGACTCATTAAAGCAAACAGTCCCCTGCCCCTTCCCCTTCCAAGGGATTGTCTCGTCTGCTTCCTAAATCTGATTCCCATTTGTCTTTATATGGTTCTCATTTGTTCTTCATTTAGATCTGCTCCGTGCTCCCCACTGAACCTAGGCGGGGTTCTGCGTTCCCAAGCCCGGAGCGAGGCCGGAGCGGGGCCGGGCTCTGCCCCCAGGCGCGTTCCCAACGAGGATCCCGCCTGTCCCCTCACACACACGGCAGCCACTCGCAGCCAAGGAGGCCTCCGGGATGCAGGATTCCGACCTGGCACCTCAGCTCTTGCCCTGGGCCCAGTCCTGCTTTGCGACTCCCCCCGGCCCCGTTCTTGCAGGATGACAGAAACGGACAAGAGCACCAGCTCAAACGTGGGAAGAGGGGCACGCATCCGACAGGATCCATCCGCACGCAGAGGGAAAAGATTCCCGGTCAAGGAGAAAGGCTGAAGAGGATTTCTGGCCTGAAGCACAGGGCAGGAAAAGCAAACGGGCCGGGCAGGCGGCAGCGGTACCGGGAGGGCGGCCGCGCAGCCGGCGGCGCGCAGAGCCCGCGCGAGCCGTTGCCATTTTAATCAGCAGACAGGCTTCTCATTAAACAGGAGCTTAAAAATTATTCTAATAGAGCTCCTTTCAAACACAAACCGCAGGGACCTCTCCTAATTGCGTAGTTCCTTTCTCAATCACAGCCTCCACGTAATGAAGCGGGTCTGTCCACCGCCCTTGCCGGCGGCAGGGCCGGCTCTCCCAGGCGGAGCAGCTCCAGGGCCGCCCCTCCGGCAGGAGGGAGCCGGGGCCTGCTTCCCATTAGCACCTCGCCCCGGCATCTCCAAGAGGCCTTTGGCAGCTCATTCAAGATCCCTATCTCCCCCTGCCCTCCCAAAACAAGGCAGTTCAGTGCAGTTCAATATCCCAAGCCCCTGCAGCTGGTATTCCCAAGGCCAACCGTTCCTAACCGGTGAGCATCAAGTCTTACAGCACCACAGCCCTCCCGACACGTGGATGTGATCCATGACCCAGGGCTACTGCTGCTGTAGCCCTCACAGCACCAACCCAGGCTGGCTGCGCTCCCAAGGCCCAGCCAAACACTGCAGGAAAGGGAACACACAAGTTTATTCTCCCCCCAGCAGCAGCAGCAGCGACCCAATGCATGGGCCAGTGGAGCCGAGCGCTGCCGGGGCCGGGAGCTGGGCTGGGACACAGCAGCTCCTGAGCCTCCCGCTGCCCTCGCACCAGCTCTGGGCAGAACTGGCGCCAGGGCTGCCCTTCCCAACAGACACCTCACAAGGATCCGCGTGGAAACACCCGCATGGGAACACAGCAGCCCTCTCTGCATCACAAAGCCCTTTCCAAGCGGCCACCGCGCCAGCCCCGGTGTCCACCTGACCCATCCCACCAGCGCAGAAGGACACAGAGCAGGGCTGGAGCTCTCCCACATCAAACCAAGCAGCCCCAGAAGCTTGCACGGTGCCTTTAGGCAACATTCAGCCTTTTCCCCCTTATTCTGCTTAATGCCCAGGCACAACACGGCATTTAGCAGCTGCTCTCCCCACCGCCTCCTGCCAATACGGAGCGCAGAGACCAAAGATGAGTTTTTACCCCATGACCTTCTCCGCCGCATCCCGCAGCCCCTGCGCAGCTTAAGGAGCCCAGGTGAGCAAATGTTACTGTCTGCCCTTGCCAGGCGGAAAGTAAATTCCACCCAACGGGGGAAATGCCAGCGGCGGCCGGAGCCCGGCAAGTGCAAATAGCAGCTGGAGGCCGTCGGGAGAGGGGCGGCCCGGGCGCCTGCTCCTAATCCTTCTCGGGACGCTTGCCCCGAAAGCTCTCCCAGCAGAGCAAGGGTGGTTATTGGGCTGTTTGGAGGAGAGACCAAAGGAATAAAAGGGGAAAAAGGAAAAAGAAGTGTTTGCTATGGTGCTAGGTGACCTTTGGAGCTGCCTGGGGACGGAAAAGTGGGAAAACAGGCATTTTGGCAAACGCTGTGATGTGGGCAAGCGCTGCACCCCGGCCTCGCTCCCCAGGTTCTCCCTCCACGAGCACACGGTGCTGTGACTCCTCTTGCCACCACCGATGCCCAGCACCACTTGGCAGCTGCGGAGCACATCCGACAGGCAGGATTTTCTGTGGGGATGGCACTTTCACGGAAAACCATTCCCAGCAACACCATTCCCGGCACCTGCTCCCTCAGCACGCACCACTTGCCTGGGGGCAGCAGGGCAGCAGGCGAGCGCCGCGCGCGCTCGGCAGCAGCAACACAGAGCTCAAAAACCCAGACGAGAACCAAAACGGGGCCCTGTGCGAGGCCCGGGAACGCACGGTGCCTTTCCCCCCGCCGCCAAGCAGGGATCTCCAGGGCTTCACACCAAAAACGCTGGCGACGTCGGCGCCCAGCGCTGGGAGTCAGAATCCATCACCGCAACAGCTCCCGACTCCGCTCTTTTAACCGATGGACACTGAACCTTTTGCCCGGAGCTTTTCCTATGCACCATATGCAGGTTTTTTTCTTCTTTTAAGGACTACGTTAACACATTTGTAGCCTTTGATGGCTAGATGCTACTCAAGCTAAAAGCTGCACCCACAGCTTAACCCCGGCGCAGCTCCAGGTATCGCCCCGCTCTCGACGTCTCAGCAGAGCCTCTCTGTGCACGAGAGCGGAGGGCTGTGTGTAAACAAGCAACCCCAAGCCCACGGGCAGCAACACTCACGTCCAAACGGGAAAGGCTCCAGCCGGAGGGGGAAAGGAGACTGGGAGGCAGATTCGCTTTCACTTTGGCTCCAGCCTCCTGGATATCGAATGTCAAAAGGAAACGGGGACACCAAATGAGGAGGCAAAAAAACAGTATGTTGCCCCACGTAAACACCCAGGGTACTGGGAGAGCTGAAGTGGGGAAGGCAGCAGAGAACAGCGAGCGCCGAGCAACGGGCACGGTGCTTTGGCCGGCTAAGCTGCCACTGCTAATTTTGCTAATCGACATCACTGTGGAATTTGAAAACGCTCTCCAACCAGGAGAGAAATTCGATTTCCCTCTGCTAATAACGCGGGCAGGGAAAACGCTGCGTGAGGGCCAGCTCGGGAAGGGGACGTGGGAGCGGCAGGCTGAGCGGCGGAGCTCGGACACGGCGGGAAGCGCGGCCGGGAGCGCCTGGTGCCGGGCAGACCCAGCTCGGCTGGCGCTGCGTCGCTGCCCAGGGCAAACGGCGCCGGCCTCGTTACAGAGTCACCAGGGCTTCTCAGCCCGCCGCTGTGTGGGAGCTTGAGATTTAGTAGGATAGATTATTTTAAAGAAAGGGGAGATGGGGCAGTCCTACTGCTCAGGGATATCTGCTTAAAGATATTCTGGGTAAGGCTGCTCCTATGAAAGACAAGGAGCTGGCAGAGCAAAAATCTGGATTCAGAGGGTTTTTCCCTCCAGCAAAATGATTGCCTGGATTCTTCCTTTCCTTCCCCTGCTCTGTTCACTAGTCCTGACAAATGCTACTAAGGGCTGGGAAGAGATTAGCGGCTGCTAACGGGAGAGCAAGAGGGGAAAGAGGCAACAGGGAGGAAAGGGAGGGATGCGGGATTCGAAGCCCGGCTCGAGGGCCGCGAGGCGCCCGGGAAGCTGCAGGGCCCCTCTGCACAGACCTGCCGGCCCCAAAGGCACCAGCCCCCAAAGCTGGGGGGCTACGGCCTCGTCCTCGCTGCCAAAGGGAGCAGGAGACGCACAGACTCGCTCGCTCAGCCCGAGCGGGACATGGACCACGGTCCTGGGCGGAAACAGGCACCCTTGGAGGCTGAAATTCCCCCAGGGTGCTTGGCTCAGCATCCCGTTGTGCTATCTTGAAAACAAAATTTAAAAAAAAAAGAAGAAAAATACAAAAAAAGACAAATCCAGGAGCAAGGTCCACGAGCGCAGGGCCAGGAGATGAACACTTCAGCACCTTTCCTAATCGGCACCACCACGAGCTGATCCCAGCCCAAGCCAACCCCTCACACCAAGGGAAAGGGATTCGGTGTCTCCCTCGACTCCGCACATCTCAGTGCCCAGATCCCTTCCCAGCCCCACGCTCCCGTATCCAGCCCACAACCTCCTCAGGCTGCGGACACATCCAGGGAAAAGCGCAGCCCGAGGCTGGCAAGGGCCTGGCTTTATTAGATTACGGACGGCCCCATGCAAATAGGCCCATATTGATCTGGTCTACAAACACCTGGCTGGGAATAAAAGCAGCCCCCGAGTGTACGGAAGCTGCTATAGATTATTACCCAGCCCCACCGCTGCAAATCACATTAGGTCGTTGAGAAGCACGGGGCGGCTCCGCTGCTCCCGGCCGGGAGCGGGGCATTCTGCCCCACAGGGCTGTGTGGGGCACCCCATAGCGCCCGCGGCAGGGCCAGGGCTGCACGTGGCACCTCCTGCCACCGGGACGGCCAAGAGCAAGCAGGGGCAGCACCAAAAATGGCACGGGAATGCAAATGCAACCCAAAAAAGTTAACAAAAAAAATACATTTTATATAGATACACACACAAACATACATACATATATATATATTTTACTGCCCTTGATGCAAATGCACTCTCTGCTCCCACTGGACACTAGGGGAAGAGCTGTATTTTGCACTGGCTGCAAACATGAGCATCGCCTTCGATGTCCTCCTGCATCCCAAAGGGCCCCGTCTCCCAAGGAGCAGGGTGAAAAGGAAAAGCCCTATGGTAAAACAAGTAAGATGCTTTACAGCACATTGGCAGACTGTGAAATCCTATGTGGATCGGAGCAGGAGCCGGGAAGGCCTCCCGGATTTCTCCATTCCCGCCCTCGGAAGCTCCGATCCAGCAGGAGCGCCAAGAGCGGCGCAGCCGAGCGGAGCCGGCTGCAAACAGACCCATTTGCATTTAAAGCAGTGCCCTGCTCCCCTCCTGAACACTGTATGTGGTCACTTCCCGGCGAGAAGCAAGCGCAAACGGCACGAAATCACCCTGGGATTTCTCCCGCTTTCTGCTTCCGAGCGCTGCCACGGACGCGGGGCCGGGTGCAAAGGGAGCGAGCGCCTGGAGAGAGGCCATGGCGGCCGCTTGGGAGAGCTCCCGACACCATCCAGAGCCCGGGAGCAGGGCAAACAATGGGCCTGGAGCACGGGGACACCCCGAAATCCACACCGGGAATGGGGAGGGTGAAGGGGCCTCTGTGCTGCTCCCCGCGCGCTCGCGGGATGCCAGTTTTGACTGAACTAATTAAGCCGCTCCGTCCAAAGCGCTCCGAGCACGCGCTGCCAGGAGAGGGGAGGAAAATGTAAAATGAAAAAAAAAAAAGTTTAAAGATAATAAAGGGAGAGAAGGGTGAGATAATAAAGGGTGAGAAGGGGCCAGGTACCCGGGCGCGATGTAGCGGCGGCTGCAGGGCGGCTTCCACGCTCGCCCGCCGGGATGTTCCGCGGAAAGAGGGGGAAAAGGAGCGGTGCCGGGGTCTGTCCTGCAGGAAAACAGCTCCATGAGCAGGACATGGGGCAGCACGAGGGGTCCTGCTCCCAGCCCACCCCGATCCGCATCCAGCCTGGCCTTTGGGTGGCAGGAGGAAGAGGAGGGGAGAAGGGAGGGAGGAAGAAAGTGCAACCCCCCCCCCCTCCAGTGTAATTGCTATATTAAAAAAAAGTGGCAGGCAAGAATAATAAGAGAGGTGTCAGAAGTGAAATACAGTAACAGACATTAAAAAAAAAAAAAATAGAGAGACAACTAGAGTTCTGCCATGGGGGTGTTAATTGAATGCAGAGCTGCGGAGAACAAAGGGGTGTTAAGGGAGAAAATAGAAAGGGGGGAGAAAAAAACCCCTACCTCCTCCAAAGATCTGATCTGAGTTAAGTTTCGTGGAGATAATGCACAGGGAAAGGTAGCTGAGAGGCGCCGCATATAGCTATTATGTTCTAAAATTATAAATAAATAAATAAAGCACAAGTCCATTATTCAACAACAATCGCACGGCTAATCACTGCTGTCTATAAATATTCCACTTAGTGAATTTTATCCCGTTGGTGGTATGTACATTTTTCTTCCAACCCCAAATTGCTTTGACACGGGAAGGTGAGGGGCTAAAGGGAAAAAAAAAAAATCAGAGCATTTGAATAAAAGACAAAAAAAAAAGAAAAGGACGGGGGCTTTTTAAAGAAGCAGAATTCACCCGAGAGCCCTCGAAAGTGAAACGGCACCGAGAGCCTCTTAAGGAGGAGGAATCAGATTAATGGGTCACACATCCTGCGGCAGGCGAGGAGAGGGAAGAAAAACACAAGAGAAAGGGAGGGAGAAAGAGAAAGAAGAAAAGACAAAAAATGGATAAAAAGAGCCACTATCCCCACTATCAAACTTTTTTTTCCCTCCGATATGCATACGTATATAAATCAGCCAGCCAATTTCCTATTTCCATACCCGTCGGCGGAGGAATCAATTGTGCTCAGGACAACAATGCCGCCGATTTCCATAATTCTGATTCCAAAAAGGCAGCCAGCCATTGGAAGGCCGCGCTGCCCCGCGCTCGCCACAAAGCGGGAGCCGCGCGCCGGCGCGCAGCGTGCCCGGACACCTCCGCGGCCGGGCGCTTCCCGCGGCCGGCTCCCACCTGCAGCAAACTGCCCAACTTTCAGCACTCCCAGACATCGCCCCGGAGGAGGCGGCCTCCGAGCTGCACAGGAAAAGGCCCCCGACAGATTCCCAGCTCCAGAGGGTTTGAACGCAGCGCCTATAAATCCTTTAGGATAAGCGAGGAGCCTGCGTGCAAGGGGGACCTGTTTGGGCCGGCAAAGCCGCCCTCTCTTTCTAACAACTTTATGGACACTTTGGGCTTGCTCTGGCAAGGGGACGCAACGCACCCGA
Organism: Rhynchotus rufescens; assembly: GCA_032273925.1. NCBI lineage: Eukaryota > Metazoa > Chordata > Aves > Tinamiformes > Tinamidae > Rhynchotus > Rhynchotus rufescens. The sequence goes on from JAVCKT010007299.1 coordinate 22,670, forward strand.
AAACGCAGGAATCTGGGGGAAAAACGGGGTGAAGTTGCCTCAACTTTGGCCGCTGCTCCCGGGCGCAGAGCCTCCGAGAGCAGCAGCCGGGAGCGCCCGGCGGGAAAGGCAAGGCCCCATTCCCGGGAAAATAAATAAATATGGATAAACGCATCAGGGCCACCTTCCTTCTAGGCTCCGGCTCACAAAGCACCACTTAAAAATAAAAAGAAACAAGGCCTGGCCCCCGCTTGCTTATGGAGAGCGACTTTTGGGCACGCAGATAGGGGGAAAGGACGGGGAGGAGGCCTGGGAATTTGCAAAGCAAAAGAACTCGGCACAAACAGAACAGGATAAACAGTGTCCCAAAGCCCCTCACTGAACCTCCTCGGGGATCTCTCTACGGCAGCCTGGAACCCAGACAACCCAGGCTTGGCAAATATTAGCTAAAAAAAAAAGAAAGGCAGCCCCAAATCCCCACCTCTGTGCCCTTGGCTTTCACACCTCCAGCTATTGTTATCTCCCAACTTCACCCAGGAGATGGGAATCTGCACACACGGGGGCTCCGGGCTGCCTGGGCGGCTCACACAGCTCCTCCACCAGCATCTCCCCCAAGCGACTCCCCATCCCGCAGCTCCGAGGCCGGCCCCATCCCAGCCCCGCGGCCGGCCCCATCCCAGCCCCACTGCCCAGGCCACGCACGCCGCTCTACCAGCGCCCCGGCAAGACGCAGCCGACAGCGGAGCATGAACATTTGCCATGGCTAAAATAAAAGGAGGAAGAGGGAGAAGCGAGGAGAACCGGACAGTCCATTTCTCCCTCTCTTTTCTCTTTCTTGCATTGCCTTTTTTTGTTTTTTTATTTTTTGAGAAAGACTTAAAAACCACGCGTAGAATTTCCCCCCACACAGCGTCCCTTCCACGACAGCCGAGGAACTTGCTGCGGGCTCCGGCACACAGAGCCCATCACATTCCCGATGGGAAGCGCCTAGGGAAGGACTTGTCCGCCAGGCCGGCCCCGGCAGCGCAGCCTTCGGAGCCCAGCGCCGTCGGCAGCCGCTTTGTCTGCGCTCCCGGCTGCACAAACAGCACTTCACAAAGGCCCCTTAGTCATTTTATATATATTGCAAGAGTCAAGTAATTGCATTTTCAATCAGCTGCTCGCACTGCGTGGTTTTATATGTATTTAAGCAAGGAAAGGAAAAAAAAAAATAAAGACCCAGATTCAGGTTTCCGAAAGCTGTTCCCCTTTATGTGTAACTATCAATGTATATCAACCGGGTGCGCAATCATATTTATTGTCACTTTCATTCATGTCATGCCCTTGCTTATATGGTTTAGATATGAATTATTGACTGTTACAGTCCTTGTTGTAAAAGGGGAAGGGGGGGGAGAGCCAAGTACTTTGCAGGCTGCTAAAAGGAGGCAGCTGGATCCGCACGGAAGATCCTGCCGGTCGCTTCCGACCGGCTCCGAAAGGCAACGGCAGAGGCCAGACCTCCTCCTGCTTCCCAATTTTCCCTCTTTCCCCCTGGTTTCTTCCCAAAGAGATTCCAACAAATAAATAAATAAGCAGTGCGTGTTGCTAAATGTCCTTCCCCGAGCATCTGTTGTTTAAGATCACCCTTGATTGATGACTGCTATTTTTTAATTGTTGCTTTTAAAATTTAAATGCCCCCCTGGGATGTGTTATAAGTGTGTTAGTACATGGTAGGAGGTCTGGAAAGTGGGAAACAGCAGAACCAACGCTCTCACGTCATTAGCTCCTTTAGAAGCCCGAGAACACCCCATGTCATAAAACAGCAGCCCCCTAAAGTCACTAACAATCTAATATATTGCTTTCACTAAAGCCAGCCGACAACTTGCACTTAGGTGAGCCAGCCCGGATGATTGGCACACGTAAGCATTTTAACCCTTTCTTAAGCAAAAATGGAAAGAAAGAGACCTTCAGATTTAGGCAACTAGCAGCAAAACCTGGCGATTTAATTTTGCTGCTTTTTTAGCTCTGCATTCAGTCTTAAAAAAAAAAGAAAAAGAAAAAACAAAAAGTGCCAAGTTTTAAAGGAGGAGCTAAAGCAAGAAAGAAATGTCAGGATTCGGATTTTTTTTCCTCCTTTTTTTTTCTTCCCCCCCCCTCAAAAAGCAACAAATAAAAAAGAAGTTATACAATAGAAATTAAACCGCGATGTTTTCCCTCGCGGACACAAACCACATTATGCAAGGCCAATACCAGAGGCATTAAAACACTGGGTAGCTCTTCCCCCACGCACTTAAATAGCCCTCCAGGCCCCGGGAGGGGGGGCACAAACTTTTGTGGCGCGACCAAGACCTTTAGAGAGCAGAAAGAAAGAAAAATAAGGCGGAACGGAGCGCTTGGCTTTCCTACCTGTTTTCTCTTTGATTTCGCACAAGACGTTGAAAAGCGCCGGCTTCATCCTATGGCAGTTCAAAGCGTGTTTCCTGGAGAGAAGAAAGGAGCGGAGGGTGAGGGGAGGATGTCACAGCAGCCGGGGAGAAGTTCCCAGACCCCGAGGCCGAAGCAGATGGGCCCGGCGGTCCCGCGGGCCGCCCCTGCCTTGCGGAGAGGGGGAGACGCATTAGGGAAAATTGGGAAGCGCTGGGATTTTGGCCACGGAGAGGCCTGCACAGGCCCGGGGTGGGAACCGGGCTCCGCACGGAGCGGCAGGAAGCCGTGCTTGCTCTGCCTGCTTTGCTCGCACACACGGAGCGGGATCCCTCCACCTCTGCTCTGAAATGCAACCCTGTGTTTCCTTCAGCTCACCCTGCAAAATGAGGAAAGGTTAAAAAAAAAAATCAAAAAAAAATATTTTTCCTTTTTGCAGTGTTGGAAACATCCCCGATTAGAGCCATGAACTGGGGGAATCTCAGTGCCCAACTCGGAGCAGGGCTCATACAGAGGGAGAAGGGCAATTCCTCACACGGCTCACACAGGCACCCGCCTGATCCACGGGTGGGAAAATCGAGCTCTTTGCAACGGGGACACCCAGCATGTTGGAGGGGGGAAAAAAAAGGAAAAAACAAAATAAAACAGAGCCAGGGGCTCATGGGGACAGTCCCGTTCAAGAGCTCCGCTCTCGGCGGAGGTTCCTACAGAGGAGCTGCCGTCCCTTGGCGGGTCTGGAACAGGGAGCAGCCGGGAAGAGGGAAAGGGGAGGTTCGGATCCCGCTGCCGCGGTCCCACCGCGCGCCTGCCGGGCAGAGCGGCAGCACCTTCCTGTTCCCGGAGCCCTGCGAGCCTTTCCGCAGGGCTCCGCTTGTGCCGAGGGGCTGTTCCTACCAGGCGTCACTTGCGGGAACGCTGTTTACCAGCCGAAATTACACGCGAAGGCGATGTGAACATCTGGCAAACATTCACACTGCTCAGCCACCATCCACAGCATGCTCAGGAGATTTATATGTACGCAAAGCCTCGCAAAAGGTGTGTGTATATATATATGTATGTATGTATGTATATATATATACATACACATCGACATGCACAGAGACCCTTGCCGAACCGCAGCGCCCGTCAGCAGGGTGCCCTGGCATTCGGGTATCAACAAATCGCACACCTGGACCTCTTAAAATCCCTGCAGGCGCCTTGCACCTCTCCAAAACTTAAAATACACGCAAAAAAAAGCTCAAAAAACCCCAGCCATGCAACAGAGGGATGGATGCAAGAAACACTAAGGCAAACATCACCGATAAACGCCGCGTTTAGCAGCTTAAAATAAAAAGTATTGTAAAGGAAGCAGCTGAACTAGTCTGGCAAAGCAACATCATAAAACCTTCTAGGTCTGCCCGGGCTCGGTTTTATTGATTTGATTAACTGCGCCGAATTACCCGTGCAGGGGCACGGAAAATCCCTGGCATTTGCAGGAGAAAGAGCCCCGGCTTCCGCGGGCTGAGCGGGGAGAAAGGGCAGCCCTTCCTCCTCCTCGCCCCATCGTGCGCGGGGTGAACCCCAGCACCGGCCCAAGGGCCTGGGCACCTTCTTCACCATTATTTTAATTAAAAAAAAGAAATGAAAAGGAAAATCTATGCTGTCTGCTTTTGGATTTTCTCCTCTCAACTTTTGCGAGCTGCTCGGAAGCTGCGGGTGAGCACGGAGCTCCGAGAGCCAAGGCGGGTTCGGCTTTTGCAGCCTCCTCTGCCTTTTTTAGACCGCTCCGCGTTTCTCTTCTGAACGCTTCGGTGTACGTCCTCCAAGCATAAGGGGAAAAAAAAAAAAAAAAAAGGAAAAGAAGAATAATTGGGCCCTAAAATAATAGCAGAGTCCCCCCCCAGGAGGAAACGAAATGCCATGGGAAAGCGCGTCCCAGGCGGGCCGCACTTGCGGCATTTCGGGGGCGGGTGCCAAGCGCGGAGCCGGGCAGAGCCCAGGGGCGCACCAAAGTGCCCCGAAGTTGAGGGTGGAAACGAGAAGGAAAGGGGGGGGAAAGGAGGAGGGAAAAAAAAAATGAAAGAAAAATAAAAACGGGGGGAGGAAAAGGGCAGAATCGGAAAAGAAGGGAGAGGAGGACGGGGCGCGGGAGGCAGGGCGCAGCGCGGCGGAGG
>JAVCKT010007299.1:29102-46414 GCA_032273925.1 Rhynchotus rufescens
GGGCCGGGAGCCGGGGGGCGCCGCGCGGCCCGGGCCAGGCCGGGGCACACGGGGCTGCCCCCAGCACAGCGCGGCTCTGCTGCGCCCCTGTCCCGGCTCTGCCCCGGGCCGAGGAGGGAGGGCAGCAAAGCCCTCGTCCTCAAAGCGAGCGCCTTGCAAAGCCCACGTCCCCAAAGCGAGCACCTTGCAAAGCCCTCGTCCCCAAAGCAAGCGCCTTGCAAAGCCCTCGTCCCCCAAAGCGAGCGCCTCGCAAAGCCCACATCCCCAAAGCGAGCGCCTTGCAAAGCCCACGTCCCCAAAACAAGCGCCTTGTGTCCCTCACCTGAGCGCCAGCAGGACCCGCAGGGCACCAAGGGGCCCAGCCCGCTTGGTAGCCGGCCCAGCCAGGCCGCTCTGTGCAGGACAGCCTAGCAGAGGGGCTAAGGCCCCAGCAAACGCTGCTGTTCCGACCTTAGGCTGAAAGAACTTCTTGCTTGGACGAGGATTTCTTCACATTCATCACTTGAGCGGATCCGAAGGCTGCTGAGTCTCAGGACCCTTGTAACACAAGGGAAGAAAGGCCATGTCCTGATCCCGGTGGCACCAGAGCCTGGGAAAAGATCCATCCAGTTCATCAGAAAGAGGAGGAAAGAAAAAAAAAAAAAGAAAAAGAAAAAAAATGTAGCTTTGCTTCCACTATTCTTTTTTTTTAAATGAAACACTTTCCAGTGTTTAAAGCAAAACATGACTTCATTTTGAAATTTCCTTGCGAACCATTAAAATGTTTTAAAGTGGTTGAAGCCAAAGTGAGATGTTTTGATTTTTGTCACTGTGAAATGTTTCACTCAACACATTCTTTTTTTTTCTCCATGATTTGCCAATTTTTTTCTCAAAGTTTTATGTTCTCTCACCCAAAATAATCTATATTTTTTTTCACTTTTTTTTAAAGGGCCCAAAAAAGGGAGAAAATAGCCTTTATCTACATGACTTCACTGGACATGGAACTTAATCCAAGCAAAACACACGAGCCAGAAGACTCCTCTCCAAAGTTCCACACTTCCAGACACTTAGTCATCTATTGACTCGCTCACCCACCAAGTCTAGACCCGCGCTGTCCAAGAATCCTGCAGGAACGGCCCCATGCCCAGAGGGCAGAACAGGGTCTCTCCTATTCCCCCCTCGCGCAGCCCCACGCTGCCGCAGGGCCAGCGGAACCCACGGACAGGGGGTCCGGCTGACCCTCGTGGACAAGTCTCCCCCCCATTCCCGCATTGAGATGCCTCCCACCAACCAGTTGCTGCAAGAAGATGGGAGCAGGAAGATGCTATAGTCTATAGGTGCAGGAAGATGCTATAGGTGCAGCGGGGCAAGGTGCACACAAGGGGTAAGATGGAGATGAGCTCTGTGTGGGTCCAGCACGACAGCGTTTCCTATGGAGAAGGAAAAGCCGCCCAGGAGGCTGCGGGTCCTGCCACGTGGGAAGCTTTCCAGCACGGGACCCTTGGGGAGCAACCGGGCAGGACAGGAGCGGCCTTTGCCATCGGCTGGAGTCTCTAAAATCCTTCTTGTCAGATCTAACTTTCTTGTCAGATCTAACTAATCCCGGGGCCTTTGCAACACCCCTCTGGAGAAGCAGTTTCCTCTGCCTCCCAAGTGCCTGGGACTGCAACAGGCATTACCGAAAATGTTCCCCACGGGAGCCAACGCTGGACTCCCTTAAAGCCCAAATCCTTGCTCCCCCTTCCCCACAATGCAAGCAAGCAAGCACTATGCTCTATTATCTCTACACCCACTAAATCTTTCTGAAATAAAGAATAAACATTTCCACCACACGTAGTAGAAGTGTATACACCAAGCTGCATCGCTTCCTTTCCTCTGTGGTTATTATAAAGTGGTTTTGTTTCAATGGGGAAGCAGATGGACCCATTCCAAGCCTGTCTTCCCCGCACCCTGTAAGTACATCTAATGCTGTCTTTGGTTTATCACAGATTCCCAAAGAAAATGTTTACAGGAGCCCCTTGTTTAAAACCTTGGCTCCTTAGCACCATTCCTATTATTTTATTAAATGTAAATCAAGCTGCTGTTAATGCATCGTGACTGTGGCAAAGGGAAGACACAAAAACGAAGGCCAAACACAGCCCACTTCTCTGAGCATCCATGAGTAGGATCTTCCCGGGGCTGGTGGCTCCGTGACGGTTCTGCAGGATATTTTGCTTTGCTATCCAACAGTTGAAGAGCTGGAGATGGACAGTGTACAGATTGCATCGTGCAATGTACATAGGTGGCCGGTGCAAGGACCGGGCCACGCTGCGCCGTGGCCATCCCAAGCCCAGACCCTCTCGCCCCCGTAATGAAAACACCCACAGAAATACCCACCTCCCTTCAGCAGGAGGGAGCTCATTTGCCTCCGTGTTCTGCATTTTTCCCTTAACAGATTCCATGGGGAAAAAAAGAAAAGAAAAAAGACAACCCTTCCCATTTCCAGCAGAGCCAGCGCAGCCGTAACAACCCAACGAGCTCCTTATGGATGGTCTCTCTTGGGCTGAAATGCAGCAGAGTTTAAATTCCTAATTGGTTTTCAGGGAGATTCTTAAATATTCCTGGAAATGTTGTGTAGCTTTTTTTGAACTGAATGTTTATTTGTCAATTTAGTTATTAGCCTCCTTTCTTACTCTCTTTTATCACCAGCCAAAAGAGAGTGGCAAAGGGAAGGGAAATAGGCTCAGAATAATTTCCCCTGGCAGAAGACCCCAATCCCCAGAAGCTTAAAGATTTTTCTCATCAATTTTAGCAGAGACATGACTTCACTCATAGTGTCAGCTTAAATCAGCGTTCAAGTTTTTGCAGGGTTTGTATGTTAGACCTCAGCAAAGTACCTGGATGCTCTTATGGAGCACTCTTAATCTGTGGATCTCAAAGCCCTTTCAGGAGCTAAATATCATTATTCCTGTTTAATGGAGGGGGAAAGAGGCACGAGAAGCGATTTGCTAGTGCACATTCAGCCCCTCGGTGGGAGAGCCTCACACAGATCCCCAGTCTTATGTCCAGCCCTTTACACTGCCTCGGTGGGGTAAAGGGTGTATTTGTTTAAAAGATGCATATTTTGGCACCATTCTCACAAATATTATTCCAAACAACCTTAATAGGGATAAAGTACTAGAACCATAAGAGAGAGGATCAGCTTCTTGTGTTTAAACTTGATGGTTGTTGCTTATTCAGATGCAAGGAGCAAAATTCTTATCATCAGAAGTTTACCAAAAAGGAAAACGGCTTTTCCCAATAGCTGACATAAACATGTAAGTGCTACCAAACATATTTACATGTTTGAAATGGATGGTGTAATTACAATGAGTTATAGTCCATATTCAGTCTTTCCTCAGCTTAAATGCTACCTCCTGATACAGCACAATACATCTTTTAATCGTGATCACATGCTCTTTCTTAAAGACTCCTGCATTTTTTTTTTCCCTGGGAAAAGGTCTATAATTGAAAAGAAAACACCACTGTTTAAAGTCAGTTCTCTGCCCTCTCAGAAATAAAAATGTGATAACCTTTAAAGAATTTCTGATTTCTGCATCTTTTACATTGTAGCGAGCCACTTACAAAATCATTTTGGACATATTGCCAGACCCCAGATTCGAATTTCAGCGGATATACTGGTTTTGAAGACTGAAAATTCTCAACATGGATCTTGAAAACAAGTCAGGTAAAGGCTATCAGAGGAAGTACCCACAAAAAAACAGTCCTACAATAAAAACAGGTCCATTCTGGACCCAACAACCACAAAAGTCTTTCCCCTTCTTTTAGCCAACATAGGGCTGTTCCTCAGAGGGTAACAAAACAGCCATTAAATCCACTCTTATTTAGCGTGTCTCCCGTTCTGCATGGCACTCTTCAAAGGGGAAAGCCACATTAGAGGGACAGGCACATGACTACAGCCCACAGCTTCTCCACGAGATCTGACAAGTCAGGGCAAATGAGACCTTCTCTTTACCATTGTCAGTGCGGACTCGCTTTAGCAAAAGGTCTCTTTCCAGATGCTTTACAAGGAAGGTGTGTCTCCTGCGTGCTATACTGATGGGGGAATGGAGGTATAAGAAAAGCAAAGGCCTTGCTTCTGTGAAGCAGCAGCAAGAGCAGAAACTGGCACCTACCTGTGATCACGCAGTGGCTGCCTTCAATGCAGTGACTCTGAAAGAAGCCTCTGCTGCCCCGTGTGAGCTACAGGTATCTAGAACGATGGTTTTTCATGTCTCGGATGGACACTCATGATTTGGGGCTGTTTTCCCTCGCAGCAGCTCCCTCCAAGTGGTCTTTATGGAGTTCGTGCACAGGCAGAAAGTGTTTTTTTCTCTCATGAGCTTTCCACAGCTGAGTCTAAGGCTGAGTCTAAGGCTGCAATAAAGAGGCTCAACACTGGGGTTTGTATTTTATCTGCACAGAACAGGGCTACCTACCCAGAAAACAACTTCTAATATCCAAGTTAGACCCCCTCTTAATCAACAGATAGAGCAAAGCCCTTCTGCCCACCCCAGATACCAAGAGTGAAGCTGAGGTGTTCTCCTAGGCACAGACCTCACACCAAGGAGACTGCTGCTGCTCTCTGAGCGACAGCCCTGCCATCCCACGCGTCCCTCAAGCTGGCCATCGCCACACAAAGCACAGCTGCCAGGGAGAGGAGGTCACAGAAACCAATGCTGGTCTCCACTGTAAGCAAGCCAATAGCTCAGACTTGCTGACTCTCTTTCCGGTAAAATTTACCCCCTTGGCATGTCCGCATGCAGATTCCTCCAATCTCTCTAGCTGGGGCTTTGACCCAGTGTTCCTGCAGGGTTTCCTATTGTCAGCTGTCCTATCCTTTCTACACACTACCAGAGTTGGACCATAGCCTTTCATCTCATTTTCATTTGGCTTCTTCCCCAACTTGCCACATTTGAGCACTTCGCTTATTATCAGTCTGGGCCTGCCTGTACTTTACTCAGCTCCATTCGACTAATGGTCTTGAGCGTGGCCTTAGCATTCCCTAAAACAGAGACGCTTCCCACCTCATGCAGACACTGCCACGCATTTAATGCCCTCCCCAGACTCCGGAGCAGTAACAACACTACCTTTCCAAAGGCACCGGTGTCCTTGAGTGTACAGATCTGCAACAGTGATCGATATAATCACTGATATATGATTGCTTCCCATATTGGTTCTTCACAGCCCAGGAAACACATCCCCCAGCAGACACTGAAGGTTGTAGGACAGATAGGCTTCGCTCAGGACATCCTGTCTATTGCTCGCAGCACTGTCCTCCCCGGTAATGTCCCTATATTTTGGACCACTTGGAAAAGCACCAGTTTCAAATAGCCAGCCACATAAAACTGGGATGCTCTCTTCAATTACTGTTTAGTCCTCCTAATTGTTGGGATTCTTGTTCAGTCAGCCCAAATGACAATATTTACCTGACCTCACTTGTGTCTTTCCAAGTAACGTTTTCTTTCCACGAAATCCTCTTTCCCTGCAACTCCCAGGTTACACGGAGGTGTCAAAGCCAAGATTAAGGAAAGTTAAGCCCAGACCAAAGAGACAACTATCCAAGGCTGCTTTCTCAGCAAGGGTACCTCCATACTCCAGCAGCGTCTGGTGGCCGTGGCTCCGAGGAGCTGGAAGGGACTGGGGGCGCTGGTTACCTTCTCTAGGATCAGGCACCTTCTCTTTGAGCGGAAAGGCCAGGAAGGACGGGCTGTGGCTGTCTCTGAAGCACAGGAAAGCCTGCAAAAGAGCAAGTGTTCAGATCCGGCAGCTGTCCCAGAGGGCACGGCAGAGCCCAGCAGAGCTTCCACCTTCCCACCCTCCGCCTAACAAGGAGAACCGTCAAGTTGCCCAGGCCGTAAGGCTCTGCAAGAGAAGGCCTGAAAATACCTGCTAGTGCTTAGGAATGAAGGAACCAGGGGTGTAGCGAGAAGGAAAACGAAAGGAGGGCGCATAAAACTCAGAAGGCTACTGATGGCCTCAATGTGCTGCCTTTCCCCCGGTCTCAGGCTGGAGACGCTCCCCAAAGGATGCAAATCAATAAAACCTCCTTCGAAGCAGCACCAATTTACCCACAGTGAAGATCTGGCTTTGTGATTTTAGAGGCCCCGAGTGGGTGTTTCAGCGAAGCCTGAATTTCAGGGCCCGGGCTGGGAAGACCCCCCTACGCCTGCATCTCCCCGGCCTCGAATAAAACAGCTGAGACTCCTCCCGCGCTGCAGGCTGCTCGGCCCCTTCCTCCAGCTAATTGTTCTTTCCCCACTTGAACAGTCTATTTCTGGAACAATACGAGAATTAGGACAGAGAGAAAGGCGCTGCCAGAGCCCAAGGAGGAGCGGGGAGGGGAAGTGCCCATCCAGGTCCCCGCTGTCCCCTCAGAAAGGGATTGTCAGGCTCCAGGCAGCTGGGTGGGCATGGGACAGAAATGAGAGCAACATCCCGGGAAACTGAGACCTCCCAGAGCAGAGGGGAATGGGAGGTGAGGCAAAGCTGCAGCCTTTTGGTTCTGTAGGGATGGGAGTGCAGTGTCGTGTTGTTTGTTTTTGAACTGCTGCCTTCCCCCACCAAGTGCCATCCCAGAGGTGGGCAGCCAGGGAACCTGCGCTCGCCCAAAGCTGCCCTGGGCCTTCTGCTCAGAGGAAAAGTGCCCCAAGTGCTCAGGGCACTATTTGATATCTTAAATCATTGTCGACTGCCAAGCACTGTTAACCCCACCTCACATCTAAGCCCAGGTCTTGCAGATCTCTTTTATCACCCCACCCTTCATCACTGCTTAGCACCAAGCCCAAGTGCTGGAATACCCAAACACCGTCAAATAAATTGCCTCAGAGGAAACCAGCGTGCATTTTTGCAGTTAAGCCAGAGCCCTGTTCTCATGCTTCGCGATGAAAAGAGTTCTTTGGTCTGCACAAAGTGCTCACATTAAAAAAGCGAATATCAATATTATGTCTTGCCTTTTTTCTCTAGAACCCAATACAGTTGAGCAAGAATTCATAATGCAGAGCTAGAGGTGGCCCTTAAAACGAGGATCCGACGCATCCAGGCCCACACTTCCTCTGGGAACATGGGTTTCACCCTCAGAGGGTAGGAGACTGCTCCCGTTCCGACGCCGCAAGTGCAGAGGATCTGTAGAGGGACACAAGAGATTCCACAGCAGACAAAAGCAAATTTCTAAATCATCCTATGAGGTGTTTCCGGTGCCAGGACACCTCCCCGCCTGCTCGAAGGTGCTCCCACCAGCTAGAGAACCACGAGCTGTGGTGTCTGCTGCACACACGTGCACACAAAGCACACGTGCTCGTTCTTCCCGGCCGGTGTGAGGCAGGGCTTGCCCAGCTGCACCCCGTGCAAAGCCCAGGCACCTGAGGAGTGTCGCTTTAAAAGCCACGGAAGTGCAGAGAGCAGCACCAGCAGCAGTCAATAGCAATTTCCACCGCCGGGTCGATACCATCTGATGGCTGTGTAGCTGTAAAGATTGTTTCACACACATATCAGGAGGTGGGCAGTGGCAGGAAAAAGGGGAATTGGTTTTAATGATTGCAGGATTCAAACGACTCCTGGCTCCTTCTCCCTCTTCTTCTTTCGCAAGAAATACACACCCAAAGAGTCAGAAATCAAATTTCCAGCCCTGTCACTTCCCATCACACCAGCTCCCCCAGGCTGGACTCCTTCCCAGTTTGCCAGGGGAGCTTCCCCTAATCCTTTGGGGAGTGCATTACCGAGGGACGAAGTTGCAGCCTGTGTCCGTACATCTCCAGCGGTGTCCATACATACGGTTCCAGTTCATTAGCTCCACTCGTTTGGACACAGGACTACAGTTGAGTGCAGTGTCCCGGTTCCAGCCCACAGAAGCCACCGATGAGGGAAATTTACACTGTTTGAGCTGCCCAGGCAAGACTGGGCTATGGCTGTGCTGGGCGCTGCACTGGTGAAGAACAGAGATAAGCACATTTATGAAGAAGAGAAGGTCCCATATTTCACAGAAAATGTGCTGTAGCCTTAAAAAGAATATACAAAAGCACGCTGCTTCTCTTGCCTTGGAAAGTGCTTCTCACTGACACTGGGTAACAGATAGACAGCATTGATAGTGGGGCGAAGCAGACCAGGTCGACGGCTGGGGTCTCCTATTGAAGTATCCAGGAGAACTTGTGCATGTTTGACACATGCCTGCACACACAGAGCCTTCCCTCCTCCTCTCCCAGCCCCGAAGAAATCAACCACTGCACCTGCACTTTGGTTTTTGTTTTGCTTTTTTATAATATAAATACCTAAGGATCTCAGGGCATGACCACCTGGTTGATTCCTTTGTGGCAGGGAAAGGAGCGGGCGCCTGCGCACACAGCCGCAATATCCACACCAGTTAGAAATGTGCTCCTATTAAGGAAACCTCCCAAGCCCTTTAGAAGCAGATGTGGTGGGCAACGCTCCTCACACCTTGGAGCCTGGGAATGATGAACACCATGAGGCCTCACTCCTAGGGCTGAAGAGACTTAGGGAGGCAGGTTGCAATTAGCAGAGTTCGCTGAAGTTTTTAATCACCAGAAAACCAGCTGGGGTTCATTCACCAAAGATAGCCTTGCTTTAGGCCCAACTTCACAAGTAGCTCTTTGTTAGAAGTACAAAGACATGGAGAAAGGAATAAAGAGGACGTTATTTCAATATTTTAAAACAACGGATTTTGTCGTTTCATTAGAAACTTGGGGTTTACAATTTGCCCGCTGAAGAGGCTCAAAGGCTTGTGCAGTGACCACAGCAGGTCTCTGTCCTGCCACACTGCCAGGAGATGCATCGAGCAGGACCAACGCGGCGCGAGGCAAAGAGAGCCCGAGCCGGGGGGTCCCCACGCGCCTAAGCTTGGCTCAGGGAGCTCAGCACAGCACTGCAGCCCCCGACCCACAAAGAAAACTGTCCAGCACCATGGAAAACACCCCTGGGGCTCGTCCCACGGGCGATGCTGGTGGTGGGACGGCCTGCAGCCTTCGGGCTCTCTCTGAGGCAGAAACGGTGCCCAGAACATCTGCTTCGGTAAACGGGAATGGGTGCCTAGAGTGGTGTGACTCCAGGCTGTTCAATAAAGGCCCACATGTTGGGGTGACGTTGGGGGAACTTCATGCGCTCAAGACAGCGGAAGGCTTTGACAAATACACTTTTAACGGCACAGCCTTTATTCTGCTTGTGCCTCCGCCTTGCAAGAGGCTCAGGGCACTGTCTGGCTCAGCAGTCAAAGAAAATCCTCCCCGTGACTCGGGTCCCAGATGCCACCAGTGAAGAGCTGAGAGGGGCACGTTCTTGAGGCTCCCAGGTAAACGGCAGGATGAGCAACAAAAGCCCAAATAAATAGTGAGGGTTGACAACACTGAAGGAGGGAACCTTGAATGAGAAATAAAAAGCATTTTTGAACAGGGAGGGTAGTTACTCTGCAGGTCCGGTTAACAAGGGAAAACGGCAAATTTATCTTCACTCAGAGGTCAGGCACGGAGCTCAGACACCTTTCAAAAGGCGACATTCCAGTTCAGGCCCAAGCCAGCAGGTTCAAGGGCATCTCTTAGGGGAGAACACCACCTTCCATCCCTGCCACCAAGGAGGTCCCACCTGGGGCCATGACGGACACTGTGTGGTGAGCGTGGCGAGCTCGAGCCAGGGCAGAGCCCCCGTGCTGCACCAGGACCCACTGGCCAGGCGCTGGCCGAGCACAGAATCCCTGCTCTGGCCACAGCCCTTCTCCCAAGGTGCCACCAGAGCCAGGGCCCAGGTCCAGCTGCCCCACGCCTTGGCCCCGGGGCTCCTGGAGGAGGTGGGCAGCCCATTGCAGCCCAGGTTTGCAGCCAAGCACTGGCACCCAGAGCAGCCAAAGCAGTAGAACAAGGTCTTCTCTCTGCTTTTCAGCCTCTGCTCCTTCCTTCCTCCAAACTGCCATGCAAAACCAAACTCAAAGTGCTTTCCCCGGCTCCTGCTCACCCTTTTCAGGCAGTTTTGCTGATGGCCACGACACTGATTTGAGCTGACCTCTCCTAACACCCCCATGCCACCAGCTCCCTCACCCCTCCTTGAAAACTGAGAAAATGTCTAAGACAAAAAAAAGAAAAAAAGAAAAAAAATCAAAAAAGCCTTTGCATCCTAGATACACTCCAGCTCCTCCATCTCGCAGTCCTCACATGTGGAAGGAAAGGAGAGAGGGCAGTTTCCAGCTTCGAGCATGGACAAGCGGAGCAAAATGCCAGCAAGCACGTCACAGCGTCGTGCTCGGCGCGGCCGTGACTCACCCGCTCCAGGCAGCGCCGCGTCCGCTCCCTTCCCTCTGCCCCAGTCAATATGGCCAATTTAAAGAGGTTTCAGAAGAAAGCAGGTGCCTGCAGCTCGTGCTGCTTCCCTGACCCTTGTAAATCCTGTCTCTTGAGTGAACGGCTTGTTTGGAGAGAGCCCTCCGTTTGTTTGTCTGTGCTCTAGTGATAATAGCTCTAATTTATCTCTGAGCTGGGCAGGCATGGCTAATGTGTTTGAGTATTTAGACGCATTACGGAGGTTTCATTTGGTCAATTGTTTCTTGAAATCCTTCCCCACACGCAGCCTGGCGAGGCGAGGGCGGAAGCGCGGGGCGGCTGGAAAATCCCCGGAGCCCCCGCGCTGTGGGGAGCTGCCGGCCCCAGAAAGGGCTCAGGGGTCAGAGGGGAAAAGCTCCCACCGAGGAGGCAGGTCCTGCGGGGTATAACAGCCACCTGCACCCCAGGGACCTGCCCCGTTGCTCTCCAGCAAGCCATGCCAATCCGCGCTGGGAAAACGAGGTGGATCTCTGCTCTCTCATCACCTATGCTGGTTTATACTGGGCACTTGGCTTTGGCGGATGCTGTCCAAGTTCCTAGGCTGGGCAGAGACATAAAACTTATGAGAAAAAAGCTCATGTGAGAACAAGGGCAAAGGCCACCAAAGAGCAACGAATATTGGTCCCCCAGAGCACCAGGTGCTACCACTTCTCCCACCGCTTTTCGGGACAGCTTCACCCCGCTGATCATGAGCCGATGCACCAGCAGCTCCCACTGCTTTTCAGAAGTTAAAGATCAAAACACCACTCTGGCAGAGTCAAGAACAAGAGAGGCTGTAATGAGCCACCACGTCCTGCCCCTGCCTCCTGCTCAGGCCTTCTAACCGTGTCTGCTCTACCACCTACAGCCCTCACTTATCCCAGTCCTGCACCTCAGCTCACCATCAGTCCCGTGGAAATGTCAGCAATTCTCTTCATGCCATTTGAGGGAAACCCAATGGGAACACCGAGCATTAGCGTGAGCCAAGGCGCGGGGCTCCCCGTGCCCCCCTTCCTCGTCATGCCCTGCGCCCCAAGGCTGGGCAGGGGCGCGCGGGCACCCCAGCCCTGCGGGAAGCGACGGCCGCAGCTCCCGGCCAGGATCACGGGGCTCATTTACAGAGGCCGAATGCAATGACTTACCCTGGCCCGCGGCCAGGACACCAAGGTTAACACCCTCGCTCTCACAAGAGTGCCAGGGGAACATTAGAGGGACGCTGCCAAGTCACTTTAAATGCCTGCAGCTCAGGTACTGCAAACAGCGAGCGTTAGCCAGGGCCAGTTGGGAGGAAAAAAGTTCTCATGGGTTTGTTTTTTTTTTTGAAAGCAAAATAAAAGCAAGGGGTTGCTTTCAGCGCCTTTGTTTTTTTAACTGAAACTGGTGCCGTGCTGCACCAGGGCCCAAGCACAACAGCAGGAGCATACCAGAGCCCTGCAGGAAAGCGAGGCTCGCTGCTGCCTGCTCCAGCTTCCCTGGAAAATCTCTGGCCTCTATGGGGCACCAGCCACACCACGAAGGGCAGGGTCACTCGCTCTGCATTTGGCTTTGAAGCAGCCCAACAGGATCAAACCGAAGAAGCAGGACCAGTGGTGAAGGCACAGCGAGGCTGAGAGCGTTTGCTGGGGCCTGCAAGGCTACATCACAGCTCTCATGATGTGTATTTCATTTCCAGATCATCCTCCAAAATTTCATACCGTGGACTTTTCTTCCTCCTTTTTATCTTATTTATCTCTCTCTCTTTTTTTTTTTTCCTCTTTTTTTTTTTCTCCTCCCTTTTCTCCTAGTTGCACAGCTGTAGGAAGATCCTGCACTTCCAGGCCAGGGACCGGAGGGACCAAAGCTCATTTCTCAGCTTTGCCAGGCAGACCTTGTGAGACCTTGAGAACATCAGAACCTCACTCGGGCTCTGGCCCCACGTTCCTCACCCAAGGCACCACGGCCTTGGCAGCGTCCGAGCCGCCACCTCCCGGCGCAGCTCCGCTCCACGGAGCCTTGCGGCCCCGGCAGGAGTTCCTCATGACTCGGACTTTTTCCCTTTTCTTTTTTTTCTCACACAGGTTAAAACAGATTGAAATAGCCCATGGTAAAAATAAAGCGCGCTCAGTTTAGCCTTCCTTCCCTCCTCCCCCCGCCTCCCATTTCCTGGAGTACTTGTAACAGGCAGCTGGTTGGGAGGTTTTTCCCCAGGGGCTTTGTCTGTTATTTATAAAGCTTTGATGAAAACTGAAGGAAAAAAACAAACAAAAAAGAAAACCATTTCAACTTCCAGGTGACCCCTCATCTCCCTGTGCAGCAGTCCTGCTGTCGGCAAGGCATCAGGATGGCCTCAGGTTCAGGAACCAGCTCCAAAGACCGTTGGACTAGGGGCAGTTGCCCTTTGCCTTCCCAGGAGTTTCCCTCCAACTTCTCCCAGTACTCCCAAGGGATGTAGCACTGAGGGATGTTTCATTTAAGCTTACTATTATAGAAGAAAAAGGACACAAAAGTCCACCTTTCAGCAGCACCATCTCTTATCAGGAGGCCATGATGATGCCTGGAGGACTTTCCAGAGGCCGTTACCAGAAGACCTTGGTGGACTCGGGCTTCTGTCCCCTCCTGCTATTAGGGCAAAACAGAGGAAAAATAACATCCCATAAACCTGCCTCCTGAACGCTGTGCTGCCTGGAGGAGAGCAGGGCTGCTCCCACAGCACATAAAGCCAACGCAGCATTTAGTGCCTGCTGATTATAACCAAAACCCCTGGTTAATAAAAACACAAGTGAAAAGAAACTCTGGGGTTAAATCATAAACTAGCAGCGGGAAAAAAAAATGCTAGGGCAGAGTGCCAACTGCCTTCCCCTTTATAGGTCTCCTTTCCAGCAGGAGAGTGAGGACAAACATAGAAAAACAGGAGCCGCTCAAGGCAGCGCTTCCCTCCGCCTGTCCCCGTCGGCAGGGCCGGGGCCTCCATTCCCACCGGGAACAGCTCCGGGGCCGGATCCGGCCAAGCGGGACTCTCCTGTGGGAATGCTGCACCCACCGCCTGCCTGGACCTATACGTGTGTGTGTGTGTGTGCCTATCATAGTATGCGTGTGTGTGTGCCTATCATAGTGTGCATACAGTCACATATACATTGAGATAAATAATATTTGGAAAGCCAGCATTTCGTTTTAAGAGCCATTCTGTGACAACAAGTTAATTATCTATCATATCATCTCTGAAACCCAAACATTTTGAAAGCTAGGAAATAACTAATTAAGAACACCATAAATCTTACTCTGTCTCGCAAGCCCATTTTCCTAAGAAATAGGAAGAAATACATATTTCATCACAATGCAACATCCTTAACTCTGACCTATAAGATATTAATGACTAGTTCATGCAGTTTCATTATCTAAACACTTCCTTGCAAAGGTTACCGCAAGGTAGCACAGGGTAACGGGTCAGTAACACACTCCAGGCCACCTGACTTACAATAAATATGCAGGTGGAGATAGTTAGGAGGAAGAAAAAAAGTCAACATTGGGATGCTCTTGTCCAGCACAAGCAACGTGACTTCCTCAAGTACGATTTTCTTTGAATCAGGACAAAACTTGAAGAGGAAGGTAATGAGCAATTCCCAGTGGAAGCTTCCACCCTCCTTCCTCCTCCAGGGCTGCCGTCCTCGGAGCAGAGACACTCTGGGGATTTGCTCCCTGTGCAGTCAGCAAGTGCTGCCACCCTGGCGACTGGGAGGAGAGCCCAAGGGGCTGAGGCTCCCATGGCACCCAGTCCTTCATCTGCTCTTGGGTACCCACCTCTGACACCACGAGCCACGTCTGGGCAAACAGACTGATGCGTCCGGGAAAGAACCTCAGGCCCACGCTGGATAGAGACACCTGAATCAGTGGGAAGATGCATAAAACTAGACTAGAACTATGACGTTATTAACATGCTCAGCATCACCGAGGAGCATAAAGACAACAGGGGAGGGTTTTTGGTTTTTGTCTTTCTACATAGAGAGCAAAAAGCAGATGAAATGATTCAAGGAATGATTCAAACCTGGAACCATACAAGCAAAAAGGACTTTCCACCCTAAGCATCAAGATTGTAAAAGTGAAATAGATGGGATGTGGGAGACCTCAGCAAAGGAAGATACACCTGGAAATCAAGAAATGCAGGGAGAAAATGAAACTTGGCAAGACCCTGGCAGAGGATACCGAAACACAGCAGAAAGCAGCTTCACCAGAAAAGAGCAAAGGACAAAGCACCACTACCCACACTGATGGCAGAGGTTTGGACACAACATCACAAAAAAACCCCAAATCAATGTTTTGCCTGTGGTTGTAGTCCCTGGCAAGTGCAAAGGCAAGGAATGAGCCCGTGGAAATGGCAATGACCCTTGCCTGATCCTGGGTGCTCCAGAAGGGAGGAAGGCAGCTACTCCTCATCGGCAAGCACTCAGACAAACAGTTCTGGGCAGCCCTGCTCCTTGATTGCAGGGGAAGGAAAACAGCACCTCTCGTCAGCTCTGCAAGCCTGGCAGGCCGATCTCAAGAGCTTGGAAAGCTTCAGAACAAAATTCAAACATCTGATAATTGAGGATTCAGAAGTTATTACATGTAAAATGAACTGAAATGCAAAATAGCTCTAGCACGCTTAGATTTCAGTGGATAAATTCCCAGACCAACTTCCTAGATGAATCACAAGAGGTTCAGCTGGAGAAGGCTTTCCTAAACAGTGCTCCCATGGGAAGCATCCCATTGTGGTGGTTAGAACAAGGCTGGCACCATGAATTGAGAGAGGGAGGCAGAGCAGGGTGTAAGAGAAGAACCGTGGAGACGCTCTGCCCGTGTCCCAGCGCTGCCGGCTTCAGGTGCCGCCTCGCACAGCGACAGCCCCAAGGGAAGGAGCAGAGAAACTGCAGCATCGGGCAAAGGAGGCCAAAGCCTCCCCAGAGGCAGCAGCAGCTCCCTTGGCTCCCTTCTGGCACGAGTCATGCACCTCCTCTGGCCCCGCAGCTGCCAAACCCCAGCCCACTTTGGACACCGCGAGACGGGGCCGCAGCAGGAGCAGGAACCCCGGCCTCGCGGGATGCTCATCTCAGCGGGGGTTGATGCAGTCCAGGCTGGAAATTCCAACAGGTCTAAACACGCTGCTACACGGAGGCTCCTTACCGCTAAAACAGGCCGTGCGTTTGTGAATGCCACTTGCAAGAGAACTCAAGCTAAAGGGAAAAAGGTCCTTTTTATACTGGAATTAAAATGTCTAGACAGAGCCTTCCTGGTATAACTTCCCATGTAGGCAGGCACTAAGAAATACTTTGGCAAAAAAAATCCAGCAGGAGCCATTTGAGAGGTCTTTGATCTCAGGAATGACTTATGCCATGCAATGAAGCCTGCATTAAGGCGGCTCATTACATGGCCCCTAAGCCCCGGGAAGCTTCTTGGGTGTTGCAGAGGAAATCGATGGCAAAGACGAGAGTGGCCCTGAGCGTGAGGCCACATCTCCCTCTAGCTGCTGGTGCTGGGGACTAGGCAGCCTTTGGCCACCCGCTGCCCCCGGGCGCCCGGCGGCCTCACGCACAGGCCAGGGCTTCTGCTGCTGAAGGTCCTGGGTGACTTCTGGCCGGCTGCAGGGAGCCTCCAAGGAAGCCAGGCGAGCTGAACTCTTGGAGAGGACACAGGGCAAGAGAGAGGAGAAGAGGCCAGGAGTGAAAGCCACAAGGCTGATGGCCCTTTTTGAAATAAGCCACTATTGATTAATCATCACGGAGACAGCCTGGAGAGGACCAGGGCTCTCTCCAAAGGAGAAATCGCATAGCCGAGACGCACGGGAGTTATTCCCTTCTTAGCAGCCCAGCTAAAAGCCCTCCCAGATCCCTCCAAGTGCAGCATCCCCCTCGGGTGCACAGCAGGATTCAAGCAGTGCTCACATAGGCACAACCTGCCCCAGCACCCCTCAGTTTCACGGGGACAGTCCTGGGCTCGTAGCCTGCAGACCTCCCACCTGCCACCCTGCAGGAGCAGCAAGCAGAGGAACCAGATCTGCTGTGGGCTTTTTTTTTTTTTTTTAAGCTTTTTGAAGAATTAGATGGGCCTTGGTTTCGACGAGTGCAATCTGGCAGCTGAAAGGTCACAGATGACCTGGCTGGTGCACTGACATTTCAAAGTCAACATCCTCCTTGCATGTTCAGAGCCTAATTTGGGAAAAAACGTCCGTAAATCTTAGCCTGATGATCCCTTCAACCAGCTTCACTTTCCTAAGCGAGACAAACAAGTGGTCTAAAAGAAGACTCCATAATGCAGCTGAGCACAACCACAGGGATCCTTTTCTTCCCTCCTATCAGGCACGTTGCACGTCTAGGATCTGACCATCATGCCATCAGGACAGGCTGCAGCAAAGCGGCATCCCAGAGCAAACACAGCATCAAGGCACCTTCAGACCTCAGAGCCTTTCCTTGCCCCCTGAAGGTCCCTTTATGCTGCCAGTGTAACATAAAGACCAAGCACAACTCGGACCCCAGTGCAGAGCACATCTGCTACAAACCTGGCAGGACCAACGCCGGGGAACAGTCATGTGCACACAGGCACAAACACACACTGAGTGTCCACCTTGCAAAATTTCCCCTCGATTTTTGTTACCATGTCATCTATTAATTACCTAATTACATCTTCTAATTATGGGATTCCTCCAGTATTTATACTCATTACATAAATGGCGGCAATTACACTAATTAGGTTAATGATAAAGGATAACAGTCTACAAATTGCTTTAAAGGGCCACTCTCAAGGCGCACAGGCCAAAGCAGCTCCCCAACGGGTCAGCCCACGGGTGGAAGCAGACACGCTCGCGCCAGCCTGGCCCCTCACCTCATGTAGCTGCTCTCTCCTCCTACGGCCTCTTCTGATCCTTGAGGCTGCAATTGCTGGCACTAGGGAGGCCCCGCTCTGCTTTCAAAGACAGAGAGCTGCTGCAAAGAATGAAATCGGGCAGATAAGTGACGCTCTGTTGTTTTGTTGCTAGATTGTTTTTCCTGCATTCTGGGCTCCACTAGA
>JAVCKT010007300.1:0-12003 GCA_032273925.1 Rhynchotus rufescens
CTCAAGTCAGTCTTTCAGGTATGGGTATCTGGTATAAACACCTTGATGCCTTCTTCTCTCCATTGACCGTGTAAGTGTCCTATGGTCCTAATCACTCATTGCATTTGGGACTTCACAGTCCTAGCAACTGTCCACCTTTTTACCTGAATGCAAATGCTAATAGGAAGCTCTCACTGTGGTCAGAAACTGTCTCTGACTTGAAGCGTCCTTGGGATCTTGAGGGGGAAAACGGACCAAATATCAGTTCCAGCTATTCTCTGTGCAACTGGGGACAAGGCAAAACACTTCAGTTTCTTAAAAAATAAATAACCCACCAGCAAAAGCTTGCATTATTGATTAATTTTAGTAAACTGTAAGCTTCCTTTTCATTTTCCAAGCACCAATACTATGGATCCTCCTTATATTTGCACTAGACGAATTCTTAAAATATCTCAGCAATTACTTCATGTTGGCACAATAACAGCTTAACTAGAATGGATCTTTTCATACATGAGAATACAGCAAATGATTGTCTTACTAAGAAAAGCCTAACCCTTGAGAGGGCTCGTGTTCTTCTAATGACTCACTTCAGGAGAGGTAGATAGGCAGGAAGGATGATTCATCATGGGACACCTACTGAACCCTATTCTGGAATATATTTTTCTTCATCTCTCTCCCACTCCATCCATCAGAAAAGGATAAATAAGAGTATAATGGCTTGGGTATTCAAAAAGAAGGGGAAATTGGCTAAAACTCAATGCTGGCAGTGGGGTGTCTTTTAAGTAAAAAGCTTGTGACGACAGCACTCTAATATATAATGGTCTCACAGGTCAGATGTTCAAAGGCATCATTTGCCTTAGCAGACATAGCCAATAAATCTGCAAACCTCGGGATGCAATAGTGAGTCAAAAGTTCAGCCATGTTCTCAAGTTTTGCCTCCAAGCTTTTGTCTTGCAAACTGCAATTTTTATTCCTAATTCTGTTTCCCCAAAGCACCCTAATGTGAAATATCAAGGAAAACAAAAGCCGTAGATAAAAGCAGCACAATCCAGTCACAGGCTTGATGTGACAAAAAGAAAATTATATTGTCACAGTGTCATATGCTTCTGAAGCCTACCTTTGAAAGAGGTCAAGAACACTGACTGAAGTATGTATTTTGGTGTCAAAGATGTGTTGGAGATTCAGCCATGCATTAATTTTTCATTCCAGCAAGGTGTGCTGCAGTCCAAAAGGTCATGAGGGAAAATGAATTTAGGGTGTCTTCCACAGACGTGCTCAGACCGCAGATGATCAACACATTTTGAGAAAGAGTTATAAAAGCAAAAGAATCACATTTTAGAAGTAGACCATTAGTAGGGATAAATAGGGAAACTCGGGTAGGGACGCTACAGCTGCAGTTGGCTTGAACATGCACTTAACACTAAGTGGTAATTTAGCAGGACTGATAACCCCACACAACAACTGAGAACAGTAACTGAGTAACATACTCTACACTTGAAATTGCAAGCAGTGATGAAAATGGGCAGCGTAGAATCCACAAGCTGAAATTTGGGCAGAAACCTGAATTAACAGTGGGCTTTTGTTAGATGTCACAGGATCACTTATGACCACATTCATTCAGAATCTAATCCAGCAGCTCCTCAAAACGAGACAGGGTTCAGCAAAACACTACTCTCTACTAAAACACAACGCACATGTTTGCAAGATTTGTCTGCTGAATAAACATCGCTACATCCTACAAAACTTAGAAATTGCTTATAGTTTTGTCTTCTGAACTCAGATCTATCACAGATACATATCTTATGGGAACTAACCTGCAGTGACAGAGGTTAAGCTAAATTAATGTCAAGGAAGAATATTGTATATAAAATATAAATGTGTCTACCTACTGGCAGGGCTAGAAGTTTGCATGTGTTCAATTAGATGTAGGGATTTAACTCAGCCTGTCTAGATTGTTGGTAGTCATAGGAGGCTTTAAATCCACAGCAGTTTGTAAGAACAATTTTTTTAGGACTGTAATTATTATTCCATTGCTTCATTTGGGGAACTTACTGTAGAAGGAATTTAAAAATAATTCTAAGGTGGCAAAGCCTTTGCACCATTTGAATAAAGGAGCCCATATAGAATTTAAATCCTCTTCAGACAGTAAACAGTATGGTGTTCCCTATGATGAGTCCTTGAAGAATGGGGCCAGTTGACAATTAGAAGCATTAACAGAATTTTTTTCACCTAGATATATGGGCAGTTATTTAGCAACTTCTGAAGTCAAAACTCTGTGGCCTACTGAAATCTTATTTCAGTGCAAGTAGAACTAGTGGTGCTAGGGACTAAATCCCAGCAGGATTGGAACACAATATTCCTATGCTAAGGATAATAAAACAGAGCACGTTTTCGTGCTTACGTATCTACAACACATATGTTTGGATTTTTGAAAGAGCTTTTTTTTTTCTGTAAACCCTGCTTTCACCTGCTCACTAATGGCTGCAATAAAGACATAAATATGTTCAAAATATGTATCAATAGCTTCTGAACTAAAACAAATTAACCAGATAGTTTCAGCTACTGATCCTAGAATCAGACATGTGTCGAGAAAAAAAAAGCAGTATATTTAGCACAGGAGAAATTTCCCTTTTGTTATTCAACCAGAATCTTGTGTTATCTATACAAGCTCTGACCCAGAATCATTTTCTGAGTTAGATACCTATAACCAGAACACTTGTGACGGAAATTGTTTTAGGAGACACTGCCATAATTCATGTTTGATGGCTAGAGTTAGACTCTAAATTCACAGTCAACTTGCATACCAATAAATCAAGCAAAGCCAAGCAGATATTGGAAATCAATAGTTCGTACTCTCAGACTGTTAGAACAGCTCTTGCATAGTTTTGGCCTAACTCTCTAAACTCTCCAAAATAACTCCCAGACAGAGAATGTCTATGAGAACAAACCAAAGGCTACACTCAGCAGGCAATCTGGATACAAGCATCCTATTCTGGAGGATAAATTTCACAACCATGGATGTGTCGGTCCCAGTGCCGGAATACAGTTTAATATATCTTTAAATTCCTGTAAATCTATCGTAGAGGTTTCTCATCCTACACCTATCTGTCAAGTGGAAGTCCCGAGCATCACTGAGATATTTCAGCTCCTAGGAGAATGGCAAAGACCACTGGGCTCGGATTCAAACTGGATTTAATTTTGACAGAGGTCACTTTGCACAGCTCTCCTGGTTAAGCCAGGCATTCTCTAAGCTCAGTGTTACCAAGAGTCTCATGCTGTCAAAGCCTCAAAGCCTTGGATTTGTGCTGGACATGCAAATGCCATAGTCCAACTGAATGTTTTCATCCCTCTCCAAATTGCTTAGGAATATCCTTTCTTTTGACTGGGACTAGGTAGCTACCTTACAGGGTTTGAGCTCCTACAGGTTGAGCAGCACAGCTGAGACCTAAGGAATGCAATCTGGGAAGCATGCAAATAGGTCCAGGTTTCCACCAATAAAAGGAAACTAAAATACATCAGTGTCTGTGATGTTCATGCTCTTTCCAGAACAGAAATCATGACTGACAAACCCCTCAGTAGGCTGAGGCCTAACCAGCAAACAAGGTGGCCCTTCTAAGGATGCTTAGCCAAGCTGCAGAGTGCTTTGACAGGAAAGACAGGGCATAGTGTAAAGCATGGCTGTGTCTAAAGCTGCCCTGGGCTCTTACGCAGATTCTCTGTTCAGGGTCTGTCTTGCTTTAACAAGGAGATTGGTAAGGCCAAGCAACCCTGCCAAGCACTGGGCAACGGTTTGTTTCCATCCACCGCTTGCTGTGCAGTCTGCTCTGTGCCGTGAAGAAGCTTCACTTCCACCTGCCGAGTGGCAAGCTTCCAATGATTAGGGAAGGACGCTCACCATCAGGCCTACTCATAGGTGAACTTGAGAAAATTAGGTCCAGAGACACATGTGATTTTGGGACTCCATCACTATGGAAGACCACAAATGAAAAATGAAGCTGTCACTATGAGAGTTGCAAAAGCAGTTGTGTCATCTTGTTCTCCTCTGAAAGACAAAAAGCAAAGCACCAGCAATTTGCTATCAATTATGGGAGTAGGTTTGATCACAGAATTTTGTATTTATGACATTTTTGTAAATGCCTACTATGGTATATGCTCTACATTTGAGTCAGGCTCTTCCCTTCCGATTTCTGAAGTGTTAATTATTAATCCTGAAAACACAGTTCCTGGAACACTGCACTCAGAGGAGATAAACTGGAGATTTGGCTTACAGTGCTACCCTACAACAATACACATCCTTACACCAATTCTTTCCTTTAACAACAGTCACTTCTGATGAAAGACACAAGTGTGGCTGCACATGGGACTGCATATGTGTGTGTAAATTCTGGGATTTGATTAACTGTTGGTTCATAGGCTGAGTATAAACCTCTTATTGTATCAGAATAAATAGTAATTTTCCTGGCTCCATGTTATCTATATTTATTCTGTATCTGTAGTGGGATAACAGGCTTTCATTGCTGGTGAGGGCTTCTGCTCTCCCCTGTAGAAGATAACTTCTGCACCACAAGTTTTCTAATATTTCTACACACTTTATAAAGTCTCCTATGTCCCAAGTCTCCTTTTTTAAAGGAATATCTCCCTAATATTATTCCATAAAAGTAAATTGTCTTCAACACTACTTTGTTCTCACTTAGCACTTTCTTTCTTGCTAGAGACTTTATTCCTGTGCAACCAAAAGATTTTGTAATAATACTCCAGACTTTTGAAAAAATGCAACTTTGAAATGGAATAGGGTAATTCAAGGTCCTCATGTTAAAATGGCAAAGCAGAGCATGCACATAAGCTCAACCAATAGTGCTACTCATGTCTCAGATCTCAGGCAGGATTGCAGTCATCTCAGCAGTGCACAGCTGAGTTCATGTCACTGCCTCTGTTCGCTTTGGCTGCACATCATTAAAAGCCTGTATCTGACCACAGTTCTTCCATCATTCCTCTGAAATATCTCTGTCAGCTGTTGACAGCTCTTGATATTTCAGCCATGCCCATTGGGAATAGCATCTAGCTCTTTTCTTCCAGAAATGAAATTAATCTTTCTGTTCTAAAAGATCATAACACTAAAATCTATGAAGAGGACTTTCATGCTTTCCATACGAATATAGAAATTTCATACAGAACTTACATTTTAGGCTTAGGCTGACTGGAAATCCCGTCCTGAGGATGGAAGTGAAGCCCATTTCAGACTATCAGATGAGATCTATCACAATGATGAGGGTAATATCCTGAGGGAACTGTCAGTTCCAAGGAAAGCAGTCTTTTCCTACACTGACATTTCTCTGAGGAATCTTAAACCACTTTGCAGCAAGAAATAAGATAAAGGGTATAAAGAGCAATGTACAGAAAGGGGCTGCCAGGGTGGAAGGAACCCATTCAGGATGTTGACCTATTTGTGGCTACAGATTAAACAGGGATGGCAGAAACAGTTTCTTCCAGCACTCCCTTCCTGGGTCCCACAGCAGGGTCAACCCTGTGTACAAAAGTAAAGGAGGTGGATATGGGATTAATTTAATTTGCCATGTTGTAAACTGCAGATTCAAGAGCTGCTGAACATCCCGTTCATCTGTCCCCACGGAGAGTAACAGGATCCACTCCAACTGTCCCAGTTTAATCTGCTGCCACATACCAGCCAGCATTGCCATTTTTCTGTGTGTATGTGCCTAACACAACAGAGTTCCTAGCTTGGGACATAGCACTAACAGCAAACAGTCATCCTGTGTGGGAATGTGGATGCAGGCGCATCCACGTGATTCTTATGCACAGCACAAAGATGATGGAAAGCAACAGACAGGACTGTGTGCTAAGGAAAAGTAACAGTGAAGAGTAATTATGGTAATTTTTTTTGGAAATATGAAGTTCTGGGATTTTAGTTAGGAACTTGTCCAAAAAAAATCATATTTATAAATGGAAAATCCCTTGACCAAACCCAAAAATTAACTGGCTCAAACCTTGTCAGTGAAACCTGTGTTTTACTGAGTTTTAACACTATGAAGAACCAGTTATCTATTGACCATCTTAAGCCTCACTATAAGAAGACAGAATATTCTTAGGAAGCATTTTAACCAAACTCTTGATCTACTAGTATCTCTAGAGTTTTCCATATGTTTTTTGCTCTGGCTTTGATCTACAAACACAGTTAGCCTTTACACTGGCCAGTGAGAAATACTCTCACAAATGTTTATCCTTCTGTGTATGGCCTGTTTTCATTTGATTGTTCTATGTCTTGAGTCTTCCATTTACATTCATGTAGCCTCATTTTCACTTTGGAGCATACATCCTGATAGCAGGCTATATATGTAGTCAGAAAATTGCAATGCTGCATAAAGGTACCAGAAAGACTTGAACAAGCTTGCCTAGGTACTGAAAGAGTCCCAGACCGAGCCACATGGATCCTGATGGATCCAGATGAAGGTTAATTCATCCTGCTTTTTCACAGTGCACCACAGTTCATCCTCTGGATCAAAACCACACTGATACAACTCATGCTGCTCCATTGACCTGAGTAGTCATGCTGGTTTTGAGTCATAACATACTGTCCTTTCAGTTTATTAAGCAGTCTCAACACTATCCTGTTCCTAAATTCAGCCAAAGCGACAGTTTATCTGGTGGTCTGAGACAACATGAAGCTGCTGGTGTGCTGGCAGCTGCACAAAACTAACCCTAACCCAAACAAGAGACATGCCATGGCCCAGGAAGAGGTGGGGACCATACCCTGCCATGCAGTGCCATGAGCTCAGCCCCAAACACAGGGCATGGACTCCGTTAGGATCCACTGTGGTGCTGAATAAAATAGGCAGCAGAGGAAGGTGGGAGAGAGAATAGGAAATGGTTTCTGCAGATTGACTCTCCACAGAGAAGTCAGAGGCTTATTGTGAGATGTATAAAAATAAATGTCAGATATCCCTTTCTTGGTTAATCAGGCTTGACACTGCTCAGGTGACATCTCTCTTAAATCGGACTTATTTAGAAGTCAAGAAAAAAGCCACCAAGTATCCTGACTTCTGCACAGACTATATTGAAAGCAGTTCAGTACTGTTTCCATGGACATGTTTCCCCCTTATTTTAGCACAGCTGTGTAATCCTTGAGTAATTAAAATGGCTCCTCAAAGCTGTCACTTTATTTTCTGTTCTGATCTGTGTAAGTACAGATCTTTTTAGCTCTGTAGGGATATTAAGACTGCCTGATATAGCTAAGTCTCCTCAGCTTTTATCCAAATACTCTCTTCAGTGTCAGCTGAAGAGAAGGACAAATTCTGCTTTTAGTGTAATCTCAGATTAACTGCTGTTTTAAATTGTTTTACACTATTTACACAGTCTAATAGCAACATTACACAACAGCAAAATATATCAAGAAGATAGGAAGAAGTTTTTTATAAATACATCAAGGGAGCAGAGGCAGCAGATCAAGAAAACCATTAATATTGGAGGCAGATAGGAAATTGCCAGTGACTCAAAGCAGATGTGATTTTTAAAACTTAATATATATATTATCTATTCTATAAGAAATATTGAGAAGTGCAGAGAGTGAAGAAATGAAAAACTCTGTGTAAAGATCACATGAGACCATTAAAGGTCAAATAAGAAGTTTTTTGGACTATTTACGTACCACAGGGTATTATCTTCTCTGCAGATAGTCATGTTGCACCAATAGCAATCTGTTGTGGAACAAGGAGGACAATGCAGAGATAGAATAGGACAAGTTTGGGGAGATGCAAATAAGAACTATATGTAAGACAGAAAAGGAAACACCAGCCTGGCTACTTAATAGGAGGGAACAACGGAAAAGTAGCAGGGCTGAAAAGAATACAAGGAAGGGGCAGGCATGGTTTGGGATGGGACCTTGCAGAGCAAAAGGGCAGCGACAAAAGCTCCCTCTGCAGTTACTGTCTGCTTGGGCTAGGCTTTCAGGAGCCAAAAGTGCTAGCTCTGCTGTGTATAGTTATGTTAAAGACCCTTCTCTACAGGGTACTGTTTGCTAGTTCTGTACAAACGAACAAAATCAGAGAAAAGCATCACCCATAGACCAAGGAAGGCCTGCAGAGCGGTGAGCGTATGTGGGAGACACCAAACTGACAAGTAATGCTAGAAAAATGAGAAAATGGAAGTATATGTAGGATATATGCATGCAGGAGAGGAGAGAGATTATTTAGAGTAACAATGAGGTAATGATACAAATTTTTATTTTATTTTCAAAATAAAATTGAAGTAAAAATCAGGCCAGGTTCCTGGTAGACTGATGTGTTGTACTGTGAAATGCAGATGAGAGAAAGTGATCTATAGAATAAAGCGTAACATGCTGCCTGAGAAGATAGGAGCATAGTTGCTCCTCTCTGAATAGATGAAGAGAGAGCTCCAAAAGGGCAGCCAGTCCTCCTCAATTGTGAGATATCTCACAGCCCCCAACCCAAACACTTTTCTATGCTTATTCACCAGGTAGATCAGGTGGATTAGGCTAGAACTATGTCACTTAAATAAATCACTGAAGTGAGAAAAAAAATGACTTGGGACTCAAACTATGGTTATGCGGGGCGCAAAGTATGGTTATGCTGCTGTAGAGGAGATGTGCCCCATGGAGCTCCTGGCCATGCCTTGCATGCAGATCACCAGCATAATCTCCTCATAGACAGCCCCTGGGATCCTATCATGTTCGGCATAGACATCTGGACTCATTGGGACCCTCTGAAAGAAGCCGGCACTGAGAGTAGGGCTGAACTAATAGACAATCCTGTCCTTTTCCTATTGCTGCACTCTGTGATTTTCCATTAAGATGGTCTTAGATTCTGCAGGATGCAGCGCTGGCTCTAGCCGAGCCCTTGAAGGCAGTTCTGAAGTGAACAGACCGGGCAGTGGTGTTGGCTCCTGATCCTGCAGCAGCAGTGTCTGATGACTTGGCTCTGTTCAAAAAGCCATGAGCCTGTCTTAATAGTTTTCCTTCAGAAGTCTCAGATCTGTCTCTCTCTTGCATTATTAATCCCAGCATCCACCGCCACATTAAGCCTTATCTTCATCTCCTTTGTCCCTAGGAAACGAGCTGCTGGCCTGTTAAATCTTGTGTTGCCTGTAAGATACAGCAGCTACCCAGAAAGCTGGGATACCTCCTTTTGGTACA
The DNA here is from genome assembly GCA_032273925.1 of Rhynchotus rufescens. Lineage (NCBI taxonomy): Eukaryota > Metazoa > Chordata > Aves > Tinamiformes > Tinamidae > Rhynchotus > Rhynchotus rufescens. The sequence continues at coordinate 9,143 of JAVCKT010007300.1, forward strand.
GCTCACTCTGCTGTGTCCCAGGAAAGCCCAGGATACGAACTGTGTCTCCCTGGTACACAAGAGGGTCTCCAAAGTAAGCAATAGCCTCTCCTCTAAGATCCCCAGGCTGGAGCTCTCTGGCTGGCTTTCTTCACACAGGTACTATGACAACCTGATAAACCACACAAGGGATGTAGGCCAAGTACCTAATGCTGAGTATAGACTCAGTATTATGCTTTTAATAATAGTTTTGGCCACAGTGCCAGGTTACTCCTGGATTGCTCCCAGCTGTCCTGGCTAAGAAGATGCCACAGATCCACTCGCATGATTTCAGAGGTCACCCAGCAGCTATCTTCCTCACATCTGTACTGGCTATTTCATCTCTTCATCTCTTCAGCTTAAACTTACGTTAGCTTAAGCAGTGAACTGAGGGGGTTGAAAAGAAGGTGCTCACCTTGCGCTACCCTCAGACTGGGAGGGAACTCAGGCTGCCCTAAGGTTGGGAATTTCTAGAGAAAAAGTAGGCAATGAAGCTGAGGGAGGCAGAGGAAGAAACCTCTTATTTTGTTCTCGCATTATATACCAAGAGCACTTGTGAGCCAGAGCCTTCCTAATATCTTCTTTGGTACAATCTGTGTGAACTATCATATATTCAGCTTTGCTTGGCACTTTTGTTCCGTGCAAATTCTTTTCCTTTTTTGGGAAAGTCCATATTTTCTTACCCAGAGAAAACAAGTGGATAAGTGTAGAGACCTCCTGGTTGCAGGCCTGACCCTCTTCCTTGGCCTCTGGAAAGCCAGCTGGCTCTGGGTCTGCATCCCTGTTCTTCTCAAACAACCATCCCCTGCTTCTGTGGCAGGACTTTTCAGATTTGGCAAAGGTAACATACACGAAATTACACCTGGAACTTAGACAAGGCCCAGTCAGGTTCTTATCATTGTTCTTTAAAAAAAAAAAAAAAGACACATATTGCTATTTTCATACAATTATACAATTTAAATAAACAAGAGCAACCAAGACATTCCACATCTGCTTCCATCACCACCCAGGCTTGCTCATAGTTAACGTGCTGAGTTATCCAAAAGCCTAACAGGTTTCTACAGCATGGCTGGGCTGTCCTGCTCAAACAGAATACTCAGATGAGATGATGTCCCTCCACCTCATAGTTGTGAGGGACCTGGGGATCTTCCGGAGTCTGCAGGTAGTCCAGGACTGTTCCTGCAGATGCTGCACTAGGGATGCACAAGCTGTGATGTTTCCTTGGGTTCACTACTAACTCTGGAGAAAGAGGGTATGCACTGAGCTCCAGCAAACAAGGGCTCAAGTTGGATATTGTGTCTATCCTTTTCCGTAGCAGAGGGAATGAAAAAGAAAACCTCAGTTATACTGAGCTATAAACACTGATACTTTCAGCTCCAAGATGTCTGATGCGGATTTTGCCATCCACCGAGAGAGCAGCTGTCACCTGCCTTTCCCTGGAATAACATTTGAAAGGTTTATATAAAGAACCAGGAGCATCAACATTCCAGGACAGAACAGGTCTGGAAAACAAAGATTTTGTATTAAGTATACATCTTTGTATACAAAGATTTTGTATTAAGTAGGGAGGGGTGTTCTCTTCCCTACTTAAAGGTCTTGCTTCCTTGGGCACGTATTTGACATTCAGTTTGTTTTCCAGACCTCAGATAGGTCTACTCCCTTTCCAAGCCTTTATCATTCTGTTTATGATCAGCTCTGTTCTCATCACCCAGTGCGTTCCTTCTAAAGGAAAGGCCAGGGCAGGCCTACTCATGCTGTGTACTATCTTGAGCTAAATGTTTAATAGCTTTCTATCAGGGAAAGCACTCTACTCCATCTTCCCTCCCCCTCTATTTTTTCCAGAATTTGCATTATCTTGCTAAATATATTATGACTCACAGTTAAGTTGAGTCCACCGGCTGTCTTATCCCTCCCTCTGCACAGGAGCATCTTACATAAATCATTGAGATCGCTGAACAAAAAAAATCCCAAATAAACAAAAGACAAATGTGCAGATTTATTGCTGCTTTTGTTTCCTCAGTGCACGGACAAATTATTATTACGGAGATTAGATCCCTTTGCACAGCTCTCTTGAGCACTGTGCAATATGACAAGAAATTCACAAGATCCTGAAGAAAGAGGATTATTAAAGTAGAACACAATGTGAAGTATAATCAATACCAGGTACAACTTAAAATGACATGGAGTTGCAGAGGGATGGTGTCTCTTCAGTATTTGGTATGTGGTAGGTAAACCAGTAAGGTCTGTTCCAAATCTCTTGAGCATAGAGCAATTATGTTATTTTTTTCCCTTGAATCTGAGCTTTCCACAATGCCAGTTTCACAGAGAGGCAGAAAGAAAGTTAAAGACCAAGACCACACAGGCCCTATCATTAGATAGCTGACTATTTAGGTAACTCTTCTTGAGTCAGTTCACCTCTGGGACTCAGTCCGGCTGATAACATTTTATTGCTAATTGGAAGCAATGAGAGTTGAGATAAAAATTATTTGCAGTCAACAACTTCCATAAAAAACAGAGGCATAATGAGCATATGAACGAGTCTGCAGAACAGTGTTTGAGAGGCCAAAATACTTTGATCTTTATCTGGCTTGCCTGTAAGAGAAGGCAGAAGAGGACATTTTAATTTTTTTTTCAAGATACTTAAAATGTCACTGAGTGAGGAGTCTGTCATCCAAACAGCTTCAGCCTTCTCCCATCCAGTGTTTCTTGAATCCATTAAACTGCATTTCATGGGTTGGGTAACCAATTTTGGTTGTGTTTGCCATTGAGTATGGCAACCGCGTCTGGATGAGACCTGCAATACTAAGCTCCTAAACTTGTTTTTATTTCTAAAAGAATCCTAT